>WTSP01010654.1:0-13432 GCA_025331215.1 Actenoides lindsayi | reverse complement strand
TTTTATTCTTGAACCTCCATCTTCTGGCATTTTAAATGATGTTGGCTAGGAGTCTGAACCACATTTCACCAAGGGCTGTCAGTTCCTGAGATATCCTGAGTTGATGCAATGCAAATGCTGAGAGAAAAGGTCTCATTTCTTTTATTTTCACCCATAGGCTATGGGTAAATCCCAGCTCATACTCTAAAACAGCAACCCTTTCATATATGAGGAAATTTCATTCCATTACCATGGGTACAGGTGCCATGTTGTTGCACAGAAAGTAAAATGCACAGAATGAAGATATTTAGTTTGATCATGGGTTATGTCTTTGGCCTAAGCATATAAAGTACAATGAAAATAAACCTCTCCCTAAAGTGAATCATGTCAAAACTGTTCATTGCTGCCATCAAAATTTCACAAGGCTAAAACAAATAGTAGAACAGACATATCATTTAACTTTTTTATTACTATCACAAGTAATGGAGAAACTTAAACACATGATTTTCATTCTTTCTTCTAGATTGTCTTAGTAGCAGCATTTAGAAACATCATGAAATGATACGTTGTGAAAATGATTATTTTGCTTGTCCTTTGGTTGTGTTATTTGTTTTTTGTGGGTTTTTTTTTGTTTTGTTTTGTTTTTCCTTGGTTTTTTTTTTGTGTGTGTGTGCGCGCTTTTGTTTGTTTAGGTTTTTTGTTTGTTTGTTTCTCATGTCTTCCACAAAGAAAGAACAGGAGGAAGAAGAAAATGAAACAAGCACAAAACCACACATCTGAATTTGAAGCACACCTCTTTTCTACCACTCCAGAAAGTCCCCATCTCTGTAGACATGCAGAGAGCTATTGACTGATCAAGCACCATGACAGTATTAGAAGTACAAGTTATTTATGCTGGCCTTGTTCTGCTGCCAAAGACAACAATGAATCCCACTTTGGTTTCTAATCATCATATAGGTTGGTCTCTCCGAGTTTCAAATTCTTGCCCACCCTGCTGAAACACCAGTGAAATAAAATCCTCTCATGTGCACAAGAAAGACTGCATACTATATCTCTACATGGCATCCTGAGGGTGGAAATCTGTGCTAATAGGGAATATTTACGCTGTAGCTATCAAGATCTAAGTTTGTCCTCTCTGTGAGATAGAGAGGTGCTCTTCTGAATACAAGAGCTCTGAAACTAAAAACTAAGCATTTAATAAAGAAATATTTAGCAGTATAAAAGCAGATTTACAGGGTCAGATCTAAGATCTGTCTGGGTGCAGACCACTGCTCTGTGTCTGACAGCCTCTGAAGCTGGCAAGATGGAAAAATGAGAGCAGCAGGCATCCCCCCTCTGGCATTTTCACTTGTTATCAGCAGCTGGGGGCTCAAGGACTTCTTCAGAGCTGGTTTGTGCAGCCTAGTATTTACTAGCCCTAGAAGGATTTTTCTTTCATCAATGCATCTGATCACTTTTGAAGACATTTCAGAGGAAGTGGGAAGGCAGCAGGTTTGTAAACTGTTGAAGTCAGGCCTGAGAGGAACAAGTAAAGCCTGAGTATAAACAGACTACATAAACCGTAAGTTTCTAAAGAAAGGAAAGATTTCAGTCTGCTGCTAAGAATAGCAGACAAAAAGTACTTCAGGGTGGTGAGTTACAACTTTAATAAAAGGTCATGTATACCAAAATCAAATTACTTGAAATGCTTCTTTTTATTCCTGTAGGCACAGTCTAAGGAATTTCTATTAAAACCCCCTCACTTTTATTAATTTTAAATGGGAATCATTCAGGCCCTAAAGACCCTCCTCTTTAAGTTTTTTTTAGGTGTGCAATAGTGTAATGTAGACTTGGTTCTCCCATTGGAAAAGCTAGTTGAATAATACAGGTTGATGATTGTGAACTTCAATGTCTTCCAGGGCCTTAACACATTTTGCACACAGTTATCTGAGGGGAAAACAAACAAAAAAAAGACTCAATGCAAATAATACCTCCAAACCCTCCTAATACATATAACTAACTTAATCAATAAAATATAAGGTTCATTAGCTTCAGTGAGGAGTTAAATGTCAGACATAACCAGCACAGCAGGGGTGGTGAAATTTCATACCAAAGGAAAAAAGTTGTGCATGAATAATATAGAAAAATTTCCTTATGTCTTCAATATTAGTATCTTAAATATGAAATCAAGACTGTTGGGGGAGGACACAAAAGAAAAAAAAAAAAAAAAGAAAAGAGAAAGATCAAAACCTCAGTAAGTTTTGGAAGTGTAAGTTCATTTTAAAACGACACTTTTATATTTTTCCGGAAGAGTCTGAATCCAAGTCTTAGGACCCAAGGATTATGACAATTACATAATATTTAAAATTAATATTTATGCCAGCCAATAGGATAAAAATATGACACCTCTATGTATTGTATTAAATGGTCTAATATAATAGAGATCTATATGGTCTGATACATAAACATCTTACAGTGTGGGTTTGCAAAATCTCTATTTTCCAAGCCTCAAGGCTGGTATTGCTTCACAGCACACCATACCATGTATCCCGTTACATTACTCAATATCCACGTGTTTACTGTAATATTTTCCATATGTTTACACAATCTCACAGTTAGGGCTGTGTGAACACTTTTTAGTTTGGGGTTGAACTAAGGGAAAAAAAAAGTAAAACACTACAAGAATGTAACCTGAAATTTCACTTGAACTAGCACTGAACCTGAAAGTGAAGGCTTTACTGCATAAGGTAACAGAAAGAAGATCATTTCTTTAGTCTTCTTGTTTAAACTTTAACCAAAATGTAAAAATAAATGAAAGATTTTAACTCTCCCATTAAACACCAGGGTTTTGCTAAAGAACTTGGGCACTTGCTTTCAAATCAATTCTACAGAGTACTTGTAGTAAGAGGCAAAAAGTATATACCTTACATGAGAAAAAGGGGCTCATTTAATATATTTTAAAGAAAAATATTGAAGTGGCATAACCTTCAACACTGCAGTATAAATATGCTATTAATTTAATGTATGTTTGTTTTAAACTTAGCTTGATTATATTGAATTATTTTTCACACAAAAATAACTTCCTTTTTACATCCAGGAGATTACAATAACTCAGTGAGACTGAAAGCTCTCTGGATTTTGGTGATAAATAAGAACAAAAACAAGGTAGAATTCACTATGTATGTAGAGTTACTCTGTTTTTTGCATCAGTTTCCAGTAATAGATTTATAGAATACTCATTGTATTATTTCAATAGTATAAGTTCTTTGTGAGAGAAAAAAATAATTCAATATCAATATTAGGATACAAGGTCCTCAAATGTCCACACATTATTTCTACACAAGTTGCTGGAGACATACAATATTTAAATGAGTTGCATAAGGAATGGGAAGACTTATATGAGTACCCAGGACACAGATAATGATAGCTGAGATTAACTTTGGTTACAAAGCAACAGACCACTGTAATACCGCCTGTGGATGCTGGATCATGGTACTATTGCTTACTGGATACAGACATTGAACTAAAATATTGTTTTCTCTCTATTACAGAATCACAGAATCATTTAGGTTGGGAAAGACCCTTGGGATCATCATGTCCAACCATTAACCCTACTCTACAAGTTCACCCCTAGACCATATCCCCCAATACCACATCCAAGCGCTGCTTAAACATATCCAGGGATGGAGACTCAACCACCTCCCTGGGCAGCCCATTCCAATATCTTTCTGTGTTCATCTTGTGTTCATTCTTTTCCGTGTGCATCTTACATGTGTCTCAGGAGAAATATTATGAATCTTTTTTAATTTACATAGGATTTAAAGCCTTTGAAGAGTGCCAAATTGATAGCACTTTGGACTGGAACCCCATGTTTTACAGAACAGGTTACAGTAATCTCAGCATACATTGCAGACCCTGGGGCAGCCTTTCACTTGACATCCCAAGCTGTGATTCTGGCAGAGGTAATATGGAAATGAAAGTTCTTTATCTCAATCTTGACTGCCTATATCAGAATGTATATTTATTGTGAACTTAATCTTTAGCCTTTTTGCAAGGTGTACCCAAGAACCAGGAACTGGGGGCCATTTGTAGTGGTTTCTTTTGCATAAGATGGATGTTGCTGTAGTGAAAGAAACAAAATATGAATATCATATTATTTCAAAAGGACCATTCATCTGATGCTAGTACAAATCCACTTGAATCTTTTTCTCCCTGCTATTGCATTCCTGCTGGGACTACACAGAGTGTGCGGAGGGCACCTTATATTAATCCACTTCAGATTCAGAAAACCGAGAGACTTGGGAAACTACAAACAGACACGTATTTTGAAAGTGGCTAATAGCTTGCGCTGAAAAACAGTAAATAGTCTACCATCCATAGGAAAGGGCTTCATTCCTATTCTTTTTGAAAACAGCACCAGAATTTGAAGAGAGGCATTCAGGAAGCTCTGTGTAATGAACTGTTCACAGCAGAGCCTGTTCCTTAGCAAAGCTATACAGATGGCCTCTGCAATAGCCCTAGGAGGTTAACAAGGTCAAAACTGTTACATAGATATGATAAAATTACACAGAAAACACATTTAGGCTTTGAGCAAGGACTTGAATTTCAGTAATCTTAATCCATTTGTTCATTGTTCTATTTGAGCTAAAAGAGTTTCAGGATAAGCACACAAATTTCTCTCCTACATGCAGGTTATAATACCTCATAGGTACATTTTCTTGAACTCTTGTTATTAAAATCATCCAGATGTTCTTGAACTCAGCTAGCTTTTCACTAGCTCATCACTCTGCTGATATGTGCCAATAATTTAGTCTGATGTGGCACAAAAACCTCAATATTTTTAGTGACATTATATCTAAATTGAAAGATCCAGAGGCTAGCATTAACAGATCAGGGTTCATACAACAGTTCTTTATGCCTGCAATACACAAGGATGAAGAATCTACTAATTCATATATTGCCAGCATACATCCTAGATTTCTACAATGTGTGCCACGGTTTCTGAGTACATCCCTATTTTCATTTCGACAAGCTCACATACTGTCATTACAAAATGTAGCACAGCTTGGATTGAATCTCATATCTTGTGTTTAGCAGAAAAAAAACTGACAAAAGAAACAAAAAGTGATTTTTCTGCAACAAATAACTTGAAAATTTAGTGTAGGTTACATGTGTTGACAACATCCAAATAACCTTCAATTAGAAGTCCTGTTCTGTACAATTCTATTGACTTCAGAGGATTTTCACAAGGCAAAACCTGATGCATTATATCTAGATTATATAGGACACTGGATATACAACTATAACATTGCTTGGCAACCAGAAATTATCTGGAGGGAGTCACTAAGGTTATTACAGGTCCATAAGTCATTACCAATAGCTAAGTGGTGAAGTTTCTTTTTCAATTTAAATAGTTTTCTAACACCTTGTTACTCAAATTTACAGTCTCAATTCAGATTAGGTTATTCCAAGACATAAAAAAAAAATAAAAATTCTTTATGTCCCTCTCTACTGTACCCCTATATTCAACTGTGTAAGTTGTTATATTAACAAAGAGTATCTATAGCTTTGAAGGCATTTTTTTGAAGGCATTTGCTTTGAAGCAGAAGGTTAGTTATAGGTTGATTTGCTGGTACTTAACAATGTTTGCACCTTTTCTTGGCATTAGATTTATAGGTAGATGGGAAACAGCCTTCTCCTCCCTCCGAACTGTTGAAATTTAAGTCCCTTCTGTGCTGGGAGAAATCTCAGGCATTTCAAAACAGTGTGCATGTGCCTGTGTCAGAGTGAGAGAGGGAGGAAGGAAACCTGTGTGTGACCCATCTACCCCCAAAGAGCAAGCAGACTGAGAGTTTATGTACTTAAAACATAGAGGGTCAGATCCTTTGATTCTAGCACTAAGCAACAGCTGGTTTTGGATAAGCATCTCTTTATGGTGCTTGCTGGAGATGTTAATCTTTGAATAAGGACTTATGTGTCCACTACTCCAAGGAGACATTAGCTTCTCAGCACAAGGGCTAGGAATCTTTCATGGGATAGCAACTCTTGGTCTGAAGACTATCTGCTTATCTTGGCAGATAGTTTTGAAAAAAGGACCGCAAACCTTTGTTATTTTTCTTTTTAACTAGGCTCTTGAATCTTTACACCACTACAATTTAATCTATCCTGGGCCTTTACTGTGTCTTCATCCTAACATTGCTCCCTTTACCTTCCAACTGTCATAGGACGCTCAGGAGCATGTGTTGGACATCTAGACACCATCTCTCAGGCAGTATGGCAGGTTCTAAACCATCAACATTTAAGGGTACAGTTTGCCAGGGACCTAATAACTTGCATTTTCTCCAGGGCATTGGTTTGTGAACTGATATGAGACTTTCATAATCAGAAGGGAGTTTTCCTTCAAGTACATTTGTATAAGGTGGGATCAAAAAGCTTTCTCTCTTTAGAGGAAGTACTGACTAAAGGCTCTCACTCCAGATCCTGCCTCTCTTCAACAGTTGGTTTCAGAGTCTCAAAAGCTCCCCTGCTGTGAAACTGCAAATAGCTGTGGGTAAAAGTGTATTTAATTTTTTAATCAAATTTTATGTAAAAAAATAAGCCGAAGAAGTGGAAAAGAAACCTAAGGTAGGCTTCCAGTCACTTCTCTCATTCCTCAGAAATACCTGCCATTAGCTGAAAACTCCTCATTACTTTCATGAAAAAAAAAAGAATTCTGAAATTCAGTCTACTCAGTGAACACTATATACCTCCCAAGGATGTTTGATTAAAATAAGAAAAGAAAAAATATTCTCCGAGTGTTTTAGATAAAGAAGCTCTGCAAGACCCTCAAATCTACTGCTATTGGTTATGCATGGAAGATGATAAAATACTCAGTAATGGACAGTAATGTAAAAGTCTGTCACAGACCTTAATACAGACAGCAATTCTGACTTATGTACAATGTGGGAAGTAATTGTAGTTCCTAGAGGCTGGATTTATTATTATCATTAAAGGAAAAGCAGTTACTCAATGTATTGTATTTATTCTTTTCAGTTCTTTGTTTTTATTTTTTTTTCAAATATAACGTCAGAGATTTCATCAAGACTATAGTCCTCATCTTCAATTCACTCTCAAAGGTTTCGCTTTTTATCTGATCAAGAATTTGAAATTTCACAGTAGAAGCCTGATTCACCCTCTTTGTTCTCTCATTTAGCTAAACTAAACATCCTCTTTTTTCTAAACAGCTAACACAAAATAATAAATTATAATTTTGGAGCTATTCAACTTAGTCAATTTTTATGCAAGTGCAGTAATGGATCGCAAGGTTAGCTGTGAATTGTGATCCCTTGTGCGGTTTCTTAAATGAGGGGCAATGCCAACTCAGCTTTGCTTAGCTCATTTACTCTGCATCTCAACTTGTAAATTAATCATTGTTGGCAACATCAATTTGGTTGTAATTAATCATACAGGGAGGAGCAAAGAATTTGCACTGAAGTGAGTCATACTAACAACATTGTCTGACTGCTACCAGTGTAATTTACTAGGATACTGATGTGTGTATACAAGGCTTCTGGCTGGTACTTTGGCACAGAAGGAAATTTGTAAATTGTGGTGTACAACAGGTAGAATAAGGGGTAGCTGAACTAGTCATATATGTAGATTTCTAATGATCTGATCACTGCTTTGATGCATTACTTTTGTGCACATAATTGCAGACTCTCAACCCTTCAGCTTTCGAATTGCCAATGAAGGAAAGGACCTCCAGTGCCCCCCTGCCATATAATAAATTACAGCAGAGTCTGTTTCCAGGCAAGGCAAGGAGAATTTCACCCTAGTGAAATGCTACTATAGTCAAGTTACTGTACTGAGTTTAAAAAAAAAAAAATAAATCTTGAGAAAATAATAATGGAAAACACCTAGCTAAACTAGGTTTCCAGTATTCATAAGGACTCTTTTTCCCCCAAGAGCAAACCAAAACATCAGATGTTGAATGTCTTAGGAAGTAGTAGAATGTTAAGTTCTACTATTTCAAAGGAATTCCTTAGTTGATGAGATGCTTGAGATCTTGAAGCACTTCATGTTTCTTTACACATCCAGTTGATCTCAAAACAGATTAATGATAGACATAATTTTATCTTTAAACCAATTAAACTATGGCTTAACTTTAATCTGAGATCTATATTTCTATCCAGAGAGAAAAGGGAAAAACAGAATAGGAGATTATTTTAAACAATAAAACAAAAAGCTGAAATATGAGATCTAGAATTAAAACAGTATCTGTTTTGCACTTTTACATAGGTCTAATGCAACTGTATGTACATCCAAGCTGGATAGCCATTTACAGGCACATACAGTCTAAATTTGAAACTTGAGGCCATACTTTACCAGAGGGTGTCAAAGTTTCGTAAACATATAAATGACTGTACTTATATCAATTACTGCCTGGAATGAACATGCAAAGGAAGATATTAATTTCACACAGTATTGTACATTAAAGGTCTGAATATATTAAAATTAGTTCTCCTACTTTAATGATCCCAGTCTTCAAAAGATACAGTTTTTGTTAAACCAGCATTCTTGTCACAGAGCTTCAGTGTTAGCAAATGAGAAAGGTCAGAGATAGGGAAGACTGGTTTCATGTCTGAGTGCAGCCCAACATTTCTAGGAAACCAGATGACCTACATAAACCTTGCATCTGATAGTAAATGTATGTCAACTAGGGCAATAATTACAGGAGGCCAATTAGCCAGTTACAGGAGGTTGTGCAGCAGGCAACTGGGAGACATGATTTAATTTCTTTAGTTTTAACTGGAACAGAAGTAGGAAAACAGGTTTTTCCTATCCTGAGAGTACTGAGCTGACTGAAAAAGGAAGAATTCATGTGATAGGGAGAATAATGAAATGCCTACTGAATCCTGCATTTTATTTATTACCCCTGCAAAGTAGGGACCTTCATAGTTGTGTTGTCCCTGCTAACACCTCTGCTTTCCTGGTGATAAGGAAGGATGTGGGTTGGACTGATGTCCTGACAGCCCAGGAGCTCACCCAGTTCAGCATGTGCCCAGACAATGCAATAGCAGGAGGCAAGAACACAGGACAGAAATCTCCACCAGTCTCCAACTCTATGGCTGACAGACATCACAAGCTAGCAGTTATATTGTTATGCTTAAACTAGAGGTATTTAACTTACAAGTGGTCCTGCAGAAGCAGAGCTGAAGCATAATTTATACGGCTTTCCTTTCTAAATCTCTGAAAAATAATTACCCATAATTGGTGCTTAATGCTAACTGAGTTCACTGCAAGCTGTCTAATGTTCAAGGCTAGCAAACATCTCCTGTGCTCTTTGAGATGATTATTACCTTCACATTATGCAAAGCTGCTCTGGTTTGAACCCATAAGACTAGTAGGAGGCACTCTTAATCTCCCTGGTTCAGATGTCAAAAAGTAAAATAGAGGTAATATTGCCTGCAACATACTTCCACACCTGAATTTGCAGGGTAAGACAATTCTCATTTCACATGCAAGGCCTGGAACAGTCAATCTGCTGTCTTGTTATGTATGATTTCTAAATGAGGTAGCAAAACACATAAAACAGTAAGAATAAAGAACTTCTACAGGACACTCAATTGCCACAAGAGTACTGGGTTGTTTTTCTCCAAAACAAAAAAAGAGGAAGATGTGGTGCTAATTGTATGTAGATTATGGAACAACAATCTCAGATTGTATTGCACACATTGGAGCAGCAACCACTAAAATGGTAGATGTCCTAGTAGGTAAACTTTTAAATCTGAATAGTAAGGTTGTCATTTCTATACACTGTAAATAAGTGTTTACTGGCATGACATGTTGCATGCATTGTCCCTACTCTAAAAATGAGATTTAGTAGTTAGAAAGGACTGAAAAATGAGTATAGTTAAATTCTGACATCTGGAAAACAGGTATTTTCTTGAGACACTGAACTAGTCTAGGCTATTTGTTTATCCAGAAGAAGTGGTGATAGTTTATTTAGTATTGTGCATGTGTAAGTAAAAGGCAGAAGTTACAAGGTTTAAGGAGCAAGGAGCTGCGGTTTTAACCTGCTTGAGAGCACAGATGAAAACCACTGTATCTGGCCCTGAAATCTATTTAAACAACAGTGGAAAAAAACCAAAAACCTTTAAAACTGCATGTCAAAGTATATCCAGTCAGATCAGCATGTGGTGCCTTGCTCAGCCATATTGCAGAGAAGCACTGGCAGCTAGAGGCAGCTGATGTGCCTTTGTGGTGGGTCTTATGCCGGAAGGGGGTAGGTACACCCCTGAAGGGCTTGCAGTCTGTGAGTGACCCACATTGGAGCAGGCACAACAGGTAACAGAGCCAGAGACACAGTTACATGTGGAGTAACAGAAAACCATGAAGCATCAACCAGTAGAAAGAAATGACTGAATGCAGGGCAAGGGAAAGTTGTTGGGCAGAGAATCGCAGACTCCTATACCACCCTCACCTTGTTGGGTGCACTTTGATGGACTGAACACAGCTTGCAGAAAACATATGAAAAGTTGAGGCTGTGGAGAGGGAAGGATATATCTTTACCTAGAAGCTTGTATAGTTGCTTGTGGCATATTTTTTTTTCTCTCTCAACATTCAAATCAATGATCAGAAGTTTAAGTTTACTGGCAACGTATCAAATGCATTTCCCTAACTCAAGACTGTTTTGCTTGTGACAACATATCAAAAAAAAGGTGATATCTGATTATAAATGTCTCTATAACAGAAAGCAACATAACAAAATCCAGTGGCTGGAAGATGTATGCTTGTGTTGTGATTTCACCCCAGTCAGCAACTCAGACCCACACAACGGCTTGCTTGCTCCCCTCCTGTCAGATCAGGAAAGGAATCAAAAGAGTAAAAGTGAGAAAACTCATGGACTGAGATAAAGACAGTTTAATCAGTAAAGCATAAAGTTGCTCACGCAAGCAAAGCAAAACATGGAATTCATTCGCTCCTTCCCATCATCAGGCAGGTGTTCAGCCAACTCCAGGAAAGCCAGGCTCCATCACATGCAACGGTTACTTGGAAAGACAAACACAGCCCCTCCGAACATCCCCCTGCTTGCTTTTTCTTCCCCCAGCTTTACATGCTGAGCATGATGACATATGGTATGGAATATCCTTTTGGTCAGTTGGGGTCAGCTGTACCAGCTGTGTTCCCTCCCAGCTTCTTGTGCACCCCCAGTCTACTTGCTGGTGAGGTGGTGTGAGAAGCAGAAAAGGCCTTGGCTCTGTGTAAGCACTGCTCAGCAGTAAAAACTGTGTCATCAACGGTGTTTTAATCACAAATCCAAAACATACCAGCTACTGTGAAGAAAATTAACTCTATCCCAGCCAAAACTGGGACATCTAGTCAAATTTACGTTGGAAAAGGTAGGGCAGCATACACAATAAATTAATCAGGATAATAAGCAGAACCATGATGTTCTGCTGCCATACAAAATCTTGCAACCAAGAACAGATAGAAGGAAATCTCAGGTTTGATTCAAAGAACTTCATGTCTCTAGCCTTTTTAATACAGGCTACATCTGCCTGGGTCACAATAGTGGTCCCTTGCAGGCTTTTAACTCCGAAAGTATCAGTCACTATACCGGAGAGTAGAAATTGTGTACAATAGCAATAAACAATAGGTAGGCAACATACAAAACAGTGTCTTGACAGCAAAAGCTTAAGAAATAGCTGTGTCCTATTCTCCTTCTTTTCGTACCTGTGTCAATGTTGTAATTCTTTGCCTCAAAAAAAATTTTGCTGATACAGCCATTTGTGGAGCAAGACCACAAACTAGAGAATGTAAGCGATCTGTGCAAAAAAATAAACCTCTAAAAAACAAATACAAAAATCAATGTATAGATAAATATTCCCCAAATAGTTCTTCTAGACTTTCAGACATCTCAGAACAAAGATTTGTCAAAAAAATTACAATTTCTTACAATTTTTTATGACCATGTTGTAACAAGCCCTGCTTCTATTAATCGCTGAAGTTTTTGCAAGTGTCAAAGCAGCTTAGCAACCAAAATACTATTTTCAAAAGAAAGTTTCAGCAAGGTGCAGCACCTTCTGTAGCACTGAGATGAGCAGATGTAAAGCATTTAATTACATTCAAGTCTTTCAAAAGTGAGGAGTCCTTAAACACTTCTGGTTCTTAAAAATGAATACCTTTCTTTTCTGAGGGAATTATTGTGAAGCTTTGCAACCACAAAAGACCAAGCTTTGCTTGTTCCCTGTACTAATCCAAGCTTGAAACTCTTACCTGATTTTCAATTTGTGTTCTGTAAATTGCTTAGAAACTTACAGAAGAGCATGAAGATTTTAATAAACTGGCTTTGGTTAGTGTGTGGTTTCACTTGAGAAACATGAGTATGATTTAAGTCAACTAAACACAGATGCTAGAGTTAGATGAAATCACAGAAAAACTATGCTTGCAATTGCATTAAAATTACAGGCCAATAAGTACAAAAAATGCTTGACTTAAGTGGGTATCTATATATAGGACTGTGCCTCAAAAATATCCCAGCTATCCAGGATTATTGTTGATCAGATCCACACAGATGTTTTTCCACAATTCAGTATGCTCAAAATTATAATTGTAGTATTTGTGATTTTCTTCCATTCCAAGTACATAACTAACATAAGCTTATTTGAAGTTTGCTATTCCTTACTTTTTTCAGATGGTGAATACCCTATCTATAAAGCTTATAGCCTTGAGAAAGGAAAAATATAAAGGTATCAATTCTCACCTTATATCAAGCATCTCAAAATCAAGCTGATAATTTTGAGATTGGCTATAAAGAGAGATAGCGTGTCATGGAGCTCCTACTAACACTGGAATTTCTCAATTGCCAGTTTGACATGTTTTGCCCTGTGTAGAGAAATAGTTGCCAGGTTTGGATTCAGAATGTTTCTTTCTAGTCTTAATTTGCTTGTGGGTGGTAGTTACATGGTTTGTGACCACAGGTATATCACAGCACATCAAAGGTTTCTGTGGATACCTCAACATTTATTGACAGACTTATTTTATGGCTGCCTGTGACTAAAAGATAGTGAACTCAAGGGCTGAGATGTGGCATCAGACTTTCACTCTGATAGATCTACATGAACTGGCATGATTTCACTAGTTGTTGCCATTTACTGTTTGATAGTAAACTAAAGGCACAAACTTGCAACCACAGACATAACTACGTGGCTGTATATATATGCACATCCATCATACAGAAACCACACAATTCTGCTTCTGAAGACTAAGGTAAAATATGCTGTAACTTCTAAAAAAAAAAAAAAAAAAAAAAAAAAAAGAATGAATCACATTAATCTAAATAAACTGATGTAATTTTCAAGCTACAAATCTAGACCAATGGAACAAGCTGCACACAGGACATTGAGTTGTTAATATTGCAACTTTAAAAAATATTTTTTCTTTTTGATTTTTAAGGAAAGTGTGTGCCCTTTATTCTAGCTTGGAAAATCAA
>WTSP01010652.1:38480-56963 GCA_025331215.1 Actenoides lindsayi | reverse complement strand
AGGCCACAATAAGGTCTCCCTGGAGCCTTCTCTTTTCCAGACTGAACAACCCCAACTCTCTCAGTCTGTCCTCATAGAAGAGGTGCTCCAGCCCTCTGATCATCCTTGTGGCCCTTCTCTGGACACGTTCCAGCACATCCATATCCTTCTTGTAATAGGGACTCCAGAACTGGATGCAGTACTCCAGGTGAGGTCTCATGAGAGTGGAGTGGAGGGGGAGAATCACTTCCCTTGACCTGCTAGCCACGCTTCTCTTCATGCAGCCCAGGATACGATTGGCCCTCTGGGCTGCAAGAGCTCTCTGATGGCTCCTGTTGAGCTTTTCATCCACCAGTACTCCCAAGTCCTTTTCTTCATGGCTGCTCTCAAGCCAGTCACTGCTCAGCCGATATTGGTTCCTGGGATTGCCCTGACTGAGATGGAGGACCTTGCATTTGGCCTTGTTGAACTTCATGAGATTGGCATGGGCCCACCTCTCCAGCCTATCAAGGTCCCTCTGGATGGCATCCCTTCCCTCCAGCATTTCAGCCGCCCCACACAGCTTGGTATCATTGGTGAACTTTCTGAGGGTGCATTCAATGCCATTTAGTCCTTAGTTATTTTGTGTTTTCTTTTCTTCTTCCCAGTGTCTGTTTGTCAGATCCTGTACAGGTTCTTTATGTCATTTGTGTCCTCTTTGAAGAGTAGAGTTCACATTTCCAAATGCCCTCTTTGATGAGCTTCTAACAATTTTTTGCTTTGTTTTGTTTTAATTTTTACTTCTTTGGTGGATACTGTTCATAGCAGTTATTTACCAGAAAATTAATAGAAAAATTAACATATAACAAAATTAAGAATAAATTTCTGATCTAACCACAGATCTATCATTTTTCTTTTGCCTTTATTTTATTCTCATTCTTTAGTTTTCTGTGTGTAATCCAAACCTGAAAGCTCTTGAAATAGAGAGAAATGTGTTATTTTGCTTTTCTGTAAAACCTGTCAGGCATCTATGGCATTCTCTAAAGATTTGGATTATGGTGGTATAAGGAAAGTATCCCTAATTACTTCCTACCATATTTTTAATTATATAATTATACACTTATTTAATATTCCAGTTATTTTTTAGATAGCTTAAGAAAACCTTTAGAAATAAAGATTTGGTTTTCTTTTAAAAGTTAAAAAATCTATTTAAAAATATTAAATGTTAGTGTATTGGCAAGCAAGAACTCAACAGCAGTAGTATTCATTTGCTTTAGCAAAGATCTGTGATCTTCCTGTAGTCATTCAATACTGATTTTTTTCCTTGAATCTGTTCCTGTAGTTAAGTAGTCAACAAGGAGGCAGCTTACAAGATGAGTTAGTCAACTACCCTGAGCTGAGTGATTTAGGAGCACTGGTGAGTTTGAGAGCTGGACTGTTTCCTAACTGGAGTTATTGTTATTGTTATTGTTGTTATTTTATTATTTTGTAAATTGCTGTTAACTAGTGTTGGGTTTTAAACATATTCCTGCTGGTTTGAGTTTAGATAGAGGTGAGATTTTCTTCAACTGATTGCTGTTTCTAAATGGTGTTTATATATAGATGCGGTTGTTAGTGCTCATCTGTTTGAGCATTATTGGAAAGAAAGGCTTGAGTATCTACATAAAAAAAATAACAAGAAAATACAAAATAATTTCAATCACTAAACTGGAGGTGAAGGATAAACATAATACCTACATTAAACCATTATTTTTTTCTGCTTATTGTGTGGTAAAGATATGTATTGCTGTCAAAATAAATTTAAAAAAAAAGGAAAGAAAAAAACCCTCATATATCTCTAAGTATATAGTGATGCTATAAGCAGAGATCTGATTTATTGAATGATTAGATTTCAGGAAAAAATATTTTGACTTTGTACACGTGTTAAAAGACTTTGATTAATGTTTGGGGGTCATCTAGAGAAATCCAACTCTATCCCTGCTGGGCACCTAATACTATTGTCCAGAAAGGGGATAAGAATGAGATAATGTGCTCTTTCATTCTGGAGTGTCACAGCAGATCCTGCAGAGTTTGAAGCCTCAGGATATCGCTGTATATGGAGAAGTGGGCATCTTTGCAGAGCTCTAATACAGTTAATGCCTAAGGAGCTCCTCAGGCTATAAAAAGATATTCCCCCAATGCTCGTACATGTGAATCAAGTCCTGTTGTATTCCAGAACTGAAAAATGGACTGAAGCAGCTTTTTTGTTTCTAAATATTCTCTTTCTTACTTCCATAGGAATTGCATTGTGAAATGGAGGCTATCTTTTTCAACCTGCTTTTTTTCTTTTTTTTTTTCCTTTTTTTTTTTGTTTTTTTGTGGTTTTTTTGGTTTTTTTTGTTTTGTTTTTTGTTGTTGTTGTTTTTTAACTTTTTTTTTTAACTACATCTGTTTCACTGTGTTAGTCACTGATTCTCTGTTACTTTTTCATCTTATCTGAATTTTTCCTTCTGGGACAAAAAAACCCAAAAGATAATAACAGTAAACAGAATCACAGCTTATAGTGGAAATTAATCTGGACAGATAAACTGTGTTGTATGTCACAGCCATTCTGTGCTGGGTTTACATTTTACAAATGGATAAGTGACAAAAAAATTCCAGTGTATACTACACATTTGCCCAGAGGGAAAGAGATAAAGTCTGTAGTCATTTAAATTTCAGGACAGTTCGTAACAGACTTTCCTGTTAATCTTGAGAAAAGTTTCACACTGTCAGAAGGACAGTTTGGAACGATAAAGATTTTCCCATCACCACAATCTGCTGTTTTATGACACATGTGTGCTGCATAATTACAACTATATCCTCACAGTACTAGTAGAATATTACCTTTAATATATCCATCTCAAAATAATAAACATGACTTGGTTTTTTTTCTGTAGAATTACATTATATGGAGTTTCTTTGGTTTATGTTGCATCAATCAATTCTGTAGCTGTTATAGTTTATTAAAAAGATTATATGCTGGATTCCAGGAGATGATTCAATAGCATTTTAGCCATATGTAGGCAGACCCTAATATTTACACAAATCCATGTTAAACTTGCAGAGGGGTGCTTGAATTTCAGGCTTAGTGCCCAGAATGTGACTGTCTTTTCCTTGCTCATTTAGAGTCACTGTTTCATTTTGAGAAGTTCTGTCTGCCTTGGTTTGCATATGTAAAGTAAGATGATAATGTGAGTTCTTTCTCCTGTGCACTGTCATTCCTGCTATGACAATATTGCATTGTCTTAGTAAAGATGTTGTTTATCAGCTTTTATTATGGAATTTCAAAGAGCAGTCATATGGTGTACCCTGGAGGAGAAGTTTGGTATCTGAATTACCAGAGTTCAACTGTACCTTTCAATTTCTAGACTAACATTTTCAATCTTCATTGTCTGGGGGCCTTAATGTCTGTCTTTCAGAGGATAATTTTTCTCTATTCTTTATTGGAGAAAAATCAAAATGCTAAAATAGAAACTGAAATGCAACATGGTTTGGGGCTTTTAATAGTGAATAAATGAATAGTTGTTCTGGTCTTGGAGAGAAAAAATATTGTATTTTTTTTCAAAGACATTTGAAAGCTCTTTTTCTGATTCATGATTATCTGTATGTTTGCTGTTTTTAGAAGAAGGAAAGCACTGAACTGAACTATTGCATATAAATTTTTATAAATCTTATATTCCACGACTCTTAAGTACAGTATGAGTAATGGAAGCTAAAGTGCTCTTTCATTCTATGGTGGTTTTGCTTTCATTATTTACTGTTTACCACTGAGTATATGAGTGAATTCCTGGTTTGACCAAAAAAAGTCTCTGCCTTCAGTAATGACTTTCACTTTTTTGTTGTAGTGAACATATGGCTTATATTCCTCATAAATAGACTTACTTTGAAATCAATAGTATTAGGACCAAATTATGGCAAGCAAAAAGTAGAAATGAAATCTCAAAAGGGTAAGGAGGATTGATTCAGTGGCACAACTAGAAGCATCTTGTTTCATTTGAGATATACTCTCCCTCCAGAATGTCGCAGAGTTCCCATAAAGACCCGAAGAAATGACACAAGTTTTTTATTCATGCACCAAAGTTAACTAGTAACATTTCAGCTACTGATTACTTTATGGATATCCTGTCAGGATGTAAAGGATAAAGATCAGTTTTTCACTGTGTTCTTACTTCCAGTGGTGTGTGTTGTAGCTAATGGTATACTCTAACTGCAGTTGTTCAATGAGGTAGAGAGTGAAGTGCAGTTTTCAGGAAGGGCTTTTAATTGTCATATTACAAATTTTCACATGACAAATTTTTGCTGCCTAGTAAAAGCACCATCAGCTGCATATCACAGAAAAAAATGAGTAGAAAAAGGAGTGTGGAAGACCAGAAGAGATCTAACATTGTAGAAACTACAAACAGAAATATGGGAGGTAGGCAAAATCTTTGAATAAAGTACCTGAGTTAATAAATGCTTGTAACTTTGGAAACAAAGCTACTTTTCCTCTTCTTGCAGCAAATGCTATTTCAGGATTGCTTCAGAGGATTTCAGATCTTAAGCAAAATATCCATAAAGGGAGATAAAGCAGTTTAATACAAGAGGGAAGTTGCTTCTCAGTTTATGTTAAAAAATTGTCAGGAAAAAGTGTACCAAACTTAACGATTGTAGGTGTATATCACATATACAGATGCATGTTTAAATCTAGACTCTGTGAAAGGTCAGAGATAAAAGATACTTTGCAGAAGATTTGGATTCAGAAGCTGTCATGTAGAAGCTGAAGTTAAATAATTCAGTCTCCTCCTGCACTGGAAGGCAGAGGGAGGGCACTGAAGGATTACAGTTCACTTACAATGATATTGCCAAGTAAACCCTAGAGGGAAAAAAATGGAATTTCATTCCAGAGTGTTTCAAGTTATATGTCTTTTGAATTCAGGTGATGAGCTAGGAAACTATCCACCCTTATTAATATTTTGTTATTGTTGTTGGTTTTGTTTTGGTTTTTTTATAGTGATGTTGACAAGAAAAGAGAAATAATGGTCAAAAAAATTCGTATACTTCAGTTCTGGGAGGGACAAAATTAATAGTGGAAAGTGCTTTTGTGTTTCTGTGTCTTCAATGGGGCACGTTTTTCTCACCATTTTCAATCTGGCTGTTGTGCAGGTGGTTAACCAGATTGACACACTGACGTCTGACCTGCAGCTGGAGGATGAGATGACAGATAGCTCCAAAACGGACACGCTCAACAGCAGCTCCAGCAGCACAACAGCTTCCAGCTTGGAGAAAGTCAAGGTGCAGGGCAGTGCACAGCTCATCAAACCTCCCGCACACCCCTCAGCTATCCTTACAGTGCTGCGGAAGCCAAATCCACCCCCGCCTCCACCACGACTAACGCCAGTCAAGTGTGATGAGCCTCCGAGGCTGCCTCCTTCAGCCAACCCTGTCAAGACTAATGGTACCCTACTGCGAAACGGGGGTTTGCCAGTTGGGCCCACCCGTATCCCAAATGGAGATATATGCTGTATACCGAACAGCAATTTGGAGAAAGTTGCGATGCAGCCTCTGATGCACAGACCTGAGAAAAAAGAGAGGTGTCCTCAAGCAGGAGCAAGGGAACGGGTACGATTTAGTGAAAAAGTGCAGTACCATGGCTATTGCCCTGACTGTGATGTGAGGTATAACATTAAAAACAGGGAGGTGCATTTGCACAGTGAGCCTGTCCATGTTGTGGGAAAGCTGCCACACCAGTGCCCTCTTCTGCCACCTCCACCCCCACCACCTCCGCTGCCTCCATTTTCTCTGGAAAATGGAGGGCTGGGGGTAAGTCCCAGTAATAGCTTTCCTCCTCCAAGACCTGCGACTGTGCCTCCACAAACTGCACCAAAACCCCAGAAGACCATCTTGAGGAAATCAACCACTACAACAGTGTGATATATGCCACTTGAAGCAACTCTTTGTTTTTTCCTATATACAAACATAAATAGGTAATAAGCACTTTCTACTTGAGCAATAAAAAGACCCAATGTATTACTCCTTGTGTCCAGTGAAGTGGCATAAAATTCACATGGTAAGTACAAAAACGAATGCTTGTTGTTCTTACTTGTACTCACCCAAATATGTCATTACGGGAAAGGATGCTGAAAAAATATTCAGGCTCTAGCTCATAGGTTGTAAACATCTTTTGGAGTTTTATATCTCTAGTGTGGTTTAAAAGACAGTGAAAAGAAAGTTCAGTTTGAAAATACTAAGTGGTGTATTGTGATAGGTTTCGGTATATCTGACATAAGGGAATAAAACCATTACTCCTGGGTTTTGGGAAACTTCCAGGTTTTAGCAAGTACCTTTTAAAATTTCATTTGATGAAGCAAAGTGGAGTACCAGATAATAACTTTTGACTAAATTCTAGCAAATGCATTTTCCTCTGCCTGATAGCTTGAGTAAAGGCATTGTGTGTGGAGCGGTGAAATAGGAGGTAATCGTTGAACGCTGAGTCAGCTTGAACTTTGGTGGGAGAGTAAAGAATTGAAATATGTTTTGAGATCACTTTTGAAAACTGAATTATCTTGTATTTTGTTTCTCACTTGCTCATTGTGCCACAGTCAAGGTGAAGTACAGAGTTTTCAGATGAGCAGGGACAGTCCCATTCAGTTGCCCCCTATTCCCACTGCTCCATCTGCAAAATGGTAGCAGTATTTTATCTCATGTGTGATAGCACTAGATTAAAACAACAAAGTGCAGTCCTGCAGTTCTTACAGAGCTTTTGTCTGGTGTAAACCCCTTTTAGAAGGCAAAGAAAATTTTGCCTGAGGCCTTCAGGGACATCCACTTAATTCATGTAAAGAGCTTTGAAGTTGAAAAGCTTTGTGCAATTACGAAGCATTAACATGCAATACAAGATATTTTACATGTTATCTCATTTTGATGGTGAACCCAATTAATATTCTTACTAGTACAAAAAAAGTCCTCATTTTTAAAAATTATTTTATGAAAGAACATTCTTTTATTCTTACAGATATAATTCTTGGGATCTAGAGTTATAAAGCATACTATCAGTGAAGAAAATCTGATAATAAATCTGTTATTTACAAAATTTGTGCCAAATTAATCTCAAATGGCCCAAGAGCAGATGCTATATAAAAGCAGTATGGGTTTTTTTCAGCTAAAATATGAAATGTACTGTGGCAAAACAGACAAAAATAAACAAAACCATTTTTTAGTTTAAATTTACATTTACATTTACATGCACCAGAGGTATTAAATTGAAACCCAGTGTTCAAGCAGTTTCCCTGTATACATATTGTAATAGATATATAGTGTTTAAAATAAAATAGTAAGAATAATCGTAACAGACATTCTAACAGATAACTAATTACCCTTTGAGAACCTTTGCAAGAAACGATGATTTTATTTTTTGCAAATACACATTTAGGATCTAAAGCTTTGTGTTGTATTCACTGCAAGACAATGCCAAAGCAATAAAATCAGGAGCAAAGTAAGAAGGTTATCAGCATTAGTCAGCATGGATTCACTAAGGGGAAATCATGCTGGACCAATCTGATACCCTTCTATGAGTGACTAGCTGGGGAAGTGAGGGGAGAGCAGTGAATGTTGTCAACCTCAACTTCAGCAAGTCTTTTGACATTGTCTCCTATAATATTCTTAGAGGGAAGCTTAGGAAGTCTGGGTTAGGTGAGTGGACAATGAGGTGGATTGAGAACTGGCTGAATGACAGAACTCAGAGGATTGTGATTAGTGGCACATAGTCAAGTTGGAGGCGTGTAGTTAGTGAAGTTCCCCAGGGGTTAGTACTGGGTCCAATCTTGTTCAACATCTTCATCAATAAAGTAGATGGACAGAGTGGACCTGATCAGCAGGTTTGCTGATGATACTAACCTGGAAGGAATGAGTGACACACCAGAAGGCTTTGCTGCCATTCAGAGAGACCTGGACAGGGTGGAGAGCTGGGTAGTGGGGAACCTAATGAAGTTCAACAAGGGCAAGTGTAGAGTCCTGCACCTGGGGAGGAATAACCGCATGCACCAGTACAGGTTAGGGGTTGACCTGATGGAAAAGAGCTCCCTGGAGGATGATCTGGGAGAAGACAGAGAGGATCTTCTCAATGACTGCAAATATCTAAATGGTGGATGGGGCCAGACTCTTTTCAGTGGTGCCCAGTGACAGGACAGGAGGAATTGGGTACAAACTGTAACACAGGAAGTTTCATCTGAACATGAGACTAAACTTCTTTCCTTTGAGGATGACGGAGCAGTGGGACAGGCTACCCAGAGAGGTTGTGGAGTCTCCTTCTCTGGAAACTTTCAAAACCCACCGAGAAGTATTTCTGTGCAACCTGCTCTGGGTGAACTGCTTTAGCAGAGGGGTTGGACTGTATGATCTCCAGAGGTCCTCTCCAAACCCTACCATTCTGTGATTGTGTGAAATTGCCTTAAAATGCCTAATCCTGCTTTCCCCAAGTGCTCCCTCTGTGGTTTTTATCATGCACTTTGTATTCTGTGTTGACTATGCTTAATTTTTTGAGACCTGTTGCCAAGTGAAGTCCTAGCCCTTGCAACAGGAGGCAGTAACTGGCTCCGCTTCTCTGCAAGATCTATGCACCCAAATGAAGTTTCTGTCAGGCAGATTCTGCTCACACCCTGGGACTCCACAGCACCTCCCTTACTCACACACTGAAAACTACATTTAAAATCACTGGAACAATACATGGACATACCCACATGGCGTACCTACAGGGTTTTCTTTTAAAAAGAAAACTATCATTCTGAATTTGTCTTTATTGGTACTGTGGACATCATGTAGAATCATAGAATCATAGAATGTTAGGGGTTGGAAGGGACCTTTAGCGATCATCGAGTCCAACCCCCCTGTTAGAGCAGGATCACCTAGGTCATGTTGCACAGGAATGCATCCAGGTGGATTTTGAAAGTCTTGAGAGGAGACTACACAACGTCTCTGGGCAGACTGTTCCAGTGTTCTGTCACCCTCATTATAAAGAAGTTCCTCCTCATGTTGAGGTGGAACCTTCTATGCTCAAGTTTACGCCCATTGTTCCTTGTCCTATTGCTTGGCACTACAGAAAAGAGATCGGCTCCTTCTATTTGGCACCCACCCTCCAGATATTTATAGACATTAACAATATCACTGTAATAAACTAGTTTATTATTTTGTTTCTTCTTAAAAGAGCTACTGTGTGCAAGAAATGTTAGGATAATGCAAATCAAACATCACATATTTTATATAAAATATTTCTGGTTAATCTTAAATTAGAGAAAGTAACACTGAACAATTTTGGGGGAAAGATCTGCTACCCCTGTCTTACTTCACCTGGCTCAATTTTTTCCGGTGTAAACTCATGTCTGATAGCACAGCACAGTGTTTCTCCTCTTGATTCTGTGCCTGGGCTTGTCCTAGTCTCATGAACATGTTAGTAGCTCCAAATTAGATGCTGTATTCTATGGATGTGCACTGATATATATGTAACTTTCAGTTTTGTTGCAGTATTATGTTTACAATTCTCAGCTCTGGAAAGTTTAAGTGACTTCTGACTTTCAGCATTTCATGTTCAGGTTTAGTATCCAGCATCTTCCATCTCATGCTTTGTTCTCTCTTGCAGAGATGCTTTCTGGTCTCCTTCCCCATGCCTTGTAAAATACCCCTTCACAAGCTTCTGCCCTTTGTGCATTTTCATGGGGGAAAAATGCTGTGCTATAAGAACAAAAGAAGCAGCTTTTCAAATGCAGTGCTGCTTTTGCCCAGGAATGCAGTTTCCAAGTGAGAAGGAGATACATTGTGTTTCTGCAGAGTTTGTTAATACAGGCTTTCTTTAATGCACGAAGTGTTCAAGGTCTCTGTTAAACCATGCTATGAATGTTGAATCAGTTACACTTTTTTAATGAGAAAGTCTTTGGCCTGTGTGTTATTGTAAGGTATTTTTATCGGTATAATAATGTCACATTATTAACATGACAGTATAATTCAGGTTAAAATGGGTAAACTTGTAAAGCATAGGGAAAAATTAACTTTAAGCTTAGTAGCACTACATATGCTAAACTGGAAACTTCTAAAAAAAAAATGGCATAGGAAAGAATGCAATCCTATATTCAGACAGCAGTCGTTTTTACATTTGTATTAGGAATATAACCTCTCTGAATCATTTTTGAACCCATATAACCTTGCTTGTTTCACACCAGACTGAGGAAAACACAATAAATGAACCAGAACCAGACAGGCATTGTCTGCCTTTCAAACATAAATGTAATGTCTTTGAGATTATATGTAGTGTTTTGCCAAGATGTTAATACCTGAACAATTGAAAGGCCAGTAACAGTACTCAGAGCTTTAATTCAACATTTGCCATATTTCAGACTTCTGCTCAGTTTTGATACACTAGAGGTATTTTAAAGTCTGAATTGCCCAGAATCTAGACTTCTCAAATATAAAGAGATGGTGGTTTCTATTGGTTTAATGAAGTGGATGAGATTAGGAAAATGGAAATAAGCAATGAAAATGGCTTAAATTGTAATAATGGCATTGATTAATAACATCTAGCATATGGATACTTTTTAAGAAAGGAACACTGGAGAGTAATATCCAATAATAATCCTTTTCAAGAACATAAGGTAAGAATCTTCAAAAAGATTGTGGATCTTTTTATCAACTAGTAAAAGTCACTGTTCTTACTTCTCTCTGAAGCTGTTAAACCTTTCATCACATCAACCGTTTTTCATAAAAACAAGAAAGATTCCAAATCCTATCCTCCTTTTCTATTATAAAATCAATATTTTATTTAAAATGTTATGTGAAGTAAGTGAAGTAGACTGCAGCTCTTGTTAACTCCTTTAGATAACTTGACTATTTTTTTTTTAAGCAAACAGAGTGCAGTGTGAATTCCTTAATTACCAGAGGGAGTTGTGTATGCCCTCTGGATCTTCTCAGATCTCTTTATTTCCATGTTCTAATTATGTCTTTCCTTTCAGTGTCACCATGAACAGTAATTTTACATATATAGATAAAATAATGTCATGGTTGCAACTTCACTGTTGTGATTTACTTTTAAGTAGACGTGAGTGTTGGACATCTGTTTTTACAAAGGCAGCATTTCTCATACCTAGTTTATATATATGCTGTGATCCATGCTTTTTCAGAGGGGATGTGTGTATGTAGAAGCAAAATACAGACTGTTCAAAGTAGCAATAATAATTAAAGCATCAGGCTTAGAGCTGTAGTATAGTCTTGTGAGATATGTGCAAAGGCATGTGCTAGAAGAAATGTCCATGGTAAACCATGGTAAGTACAATGTTTAGAATAATTAATCTGAAAAATACTTGGCACCTATAGAATAACCACATTGTATTTTGTAGGGCACTGTGTGATATGTAGTATACAACAGTTACACACTGCAGCCTAGCAGTAATCATACTGTATTTTGTAGAGCAATGTGTGATATACAGTATGAAATAGTTATATACTGCATCCTAGCATTCCTGAATCTATTAGCACAGACCCTACAGTTCACAATTGAAACCTCAGTGGAAGTGCTGGTATTACTGGGTCAGCACATTGCAACACAGTGCAGATGAAAGTTCAGCCTCTTCTTTGTCTGGTAGCAGTTAAATGACAATAGTTTTTAAGTGGGAAAAACTAGAAGGGATTTTATCTCACAGGTCTGTATTGTGGTGGAGAAGAGCCCAAGAGAGCAAGTTTATACTTCAGTCATAATTTTGACAAAGTATCTATAGTAGTCCGTCTTGGGATAGCTCTGGAGAACCTGTGCTGTATCCATCATCTGGGCTGCAGTTTTTCAGTGGTCTAAGCAGGTGGGACCATGACTGTATTTAGGTTGTTCAGTCTTTTGTGATGCTGAATCTTTGGAAATTTTGAGTCAAGAGTTTTGTTATTGTAAAGATAATGTCTTCTGCCAGGTTATAAAAATAAGGTGAGAATTTCTCATGCAGGTATGACCAGGAGGAACTAGAACTTTTCATATTTTGTAGGACTGGTTTTGTTACTGTAGGACTATGTAGGCCTTTGATATGTGAATATTTGTTTTAATTTTTGTTTGTTTGTTTGTTGTTTTTTTTTTTTAATGGATAGATGAGAAAAAAATCAGGTCTGATCCAATAAAAGAAGTAGAATATAAATTGCACCTAATAGCCAGCCACAAGCAGTGCTTCAAACAATGAGTAAGACCAGGACCATTCTGTATTGCCTGGGGATGACAAAGAGCAGAGCTCCAGAAATTGCTGTATCTTCTCCTTAAGAGATGAGGGGTTTTTTCCTTCATCCTGTAATATTTTATATACATACCAAGACTCTTTAAGAAACTAAGCACAGTCTACCACCTTACTGTTGGTTGTAGATTATGTTCATAATAAATCATATTTTTCTAAGAGTTTTCTTATCTCAGATCTGACACTTTATGTTGTTTGCCTGATCTTTTGACAGACTTCTTTTGCAATCTTACAAGCAATAATGGAAGAAAAAAAAAAAACACATAAAAAGGGAAAAGTAATTGGTAAACTTTTAAATAGATATGTTTAAATATATTCTTCATCAGTGGTTGCATGATCTCAAAATCTGTTTTTTCTTTAAGTAGAATTATTATAACTTTTTAAACTTAATCTTGAATCACTTTAAGCATAAAAAAAAAAGCCAGTCACTGGCAGAATTTTTCATAGAAGTGTTTATTTCATTTCCAGTTCAATGTTGACTTTGCTAAGTACAAGTTATTAATGAATGTCAGTCTCCTTCCTCACTAAATTAGCATGTGAAAAACAGAACATGGTAGTAGTATATTTCTGTAGGAACCTCTAAGGCCTACAGAATATTTTGGGTTTTATTTTTTACAGATACAGTGATGATTGTGTACTGGAGCTAAAAATTACATTATCTTCTGTCACCAAGGAGTAACTAATATTCTTTAATTTTAATGGATTACTATTTTCCATCAGTTTCACAATTTCTACATGATTACATCGTTCAGCTTTTTAATGTTAATTTTGGGCTTCGGACCCATATGAGACAAAACATTGTGTTTAGCAGTCATTAAGATGAACTACAGTCAACATCAGTAGAATCTGACTTTTGAAACAAAGCCAGTGTACTTTCCTCAGACCCACTACCAACAGTTTGCAGAATCTTTTTGGTACTACATAAAAAGCTGTTTGTATGTCTGTATGTTCCATCTTCTTCTTTGTTTATAAAAAAGATTTCACAGTGACATCTACTTTGATAAATGCTAGTTTTGCAAATATTTGCTATTAGAAAATACTGATTCATTGAAGATAATACAAACCAAAATAAAAACCTCACTGATTCTTAGAGTATCATGATGTTTACTCTTATGAGAAAACTGCATAGAAGTTATTTTTCAGTAGTGTATAGCAAAACATGTATGATGAAAGGCACTTATGCTACTATGTAATTTTAATTTACTATGTAAATTTTATAGATGAAAATGCACTTCTTTCACAGCAATATATCTCTCTGTACTGATGAAATGTATGAAGGAAATGGACTGGAGGCAACTTCTAATTTTATTAATATCTGTGTGCATCAGCTTCCTCATACTTTGCTGTTAAAACAATCCAGTTGAATCAAAACCAGAAAATGAACGGATGAAGTGATGTTTGTTTTGCTTGCTTTCCTTCTTTTATTTTGGATTATGAGACATTAAGGGTGCTTCTATGACTGTAAGAAACAGAGGCTTATGGGGTTTTTATATATTTAAAGCATGGGACATGCATATGCTTGTAAAATGAGTCTAGCACAGTGGGAGCAGTGGGTATAGCACAGGCATTCAGTAGGATTTATAATCAGCAGTAGGAAAGAATTTTATTATTAGCTGTTAAGTGAATGTAAAACCTGTTGATGAATGCATAGAAAACATGAGATTTAATAATATATAATAAAGAAAGAAAATTATAGTTCAGTGCCTTAAAGCCTGTCCTCTGGGACAGGAAAAATCTAAATTCAAAAAGAGATGCTAATGAATTAGTAAGACTTTTAGTATCTCTGGGACTTGTCCTTTGGATATAGCATGAGAGAAGATATGTTGCATAGCTGCACTGCCCAGAGGAAGCACAGGGAGGCAAAACTTCTTCCTGGAGGGACTGTGTTCCTAACACTATAGTATTACTAGACCTGCCACTAAATCAGGTAAAAGGGACATTACACGCAGTATCCCTTGCTTAGCCAGACAAGGCTGCAGGTCAGTATAGTAAGAAGGCAGTGCCTCAGCGCACTGCAGAAAACACAAACCACACAATTTGCTCAACTCAGGATTTAATTCTACCAGAATTACATAGTATATGGGTCGTTTGAAAGTTTGGCTTTTTGTGCCCTTCATTATTTTCTCCTTCCCTACTCTTCCCTTTCTTTCTCCACAAATGCACAATAGCTTAAGAACTGGATAAAGTTTGTCTCTAAGTGTTTACCTTTATTTAATGTGGATCAATATTAGCAAAATTTATTAGATGTGACTATAAAAATGCTTAATAAATATTCGAATAAATAAACATTCTTCATAAATATTCAATATTAGTAAATAAATTTTTAATAAATATTCAGATAATCCCAGTTCACTTTTAACTGGAAACACGTCAGTCATCAACAATCAGTGCTTGGAATTGATCAAGAGACAAAACAATTTACCTTTCCTGTTGTAGCATGCATTAACTGATAATGGACAGCCACTATGACTCCCCATGGTATCACTGAGTTTACTTTTAAGCAGATGATTGAAAGTAAGGTTTCTGTCACAAACTGAAGGTGGTGTATTTCACGGATTAAAGAGCTCATTGATGTGTTTGTCACAGATGAAGATATTCACAGCATTATGGGCAGTGCTTTGCATCCTAAATATTCAGAATAAAGATTCTGACACCATCCTTCATGCTTGAATATTGGAGGAGAGAAGGGATTTTTTATCATCTCTTTGAGCAACATCAAAAGCTTTCCATCATAAACCTATGTAATTTCTTGTCAGAACTGGCCTAGCCTTCTAGACTCTGATTTTAGCATGAAGACTAAAAGGCTGACATTCCCTGGGGCTCTCAACTTTCCACTAAAGTACTGGTAGCTCAAGAGGTCTATTTTTGTAGATATTAGTAGTGTCAAAAGATTGAAATAACTTACTTATTGAAACAATTTTAATGGTATATTTCTTTCCATGGATTTTTTAATAATTCTTTCTGAAGTGAAGGAAAAATTTTACCAAAATGCTATAATTACCTATCAATACAAATACTCAGCCTGTGTCCTGTCACGTCTTCCAGGCAGCACATGTCACAGAAAATAAAATGTTGCAGAATGACTGCTGTAAATGTAAGAACTGTCCTGTGTGTTTCTTTAGTGGAGTGTAGGATTCCTTGCTGCTCTTATATCAGCCCTTATTTCCCTAATGGATGTTAACAGGTCATTGTGTACACATTTTGAATTGCAATTTTCACTTGTGATGGAAATCAAACCCTTATTTTTTAACTCTGTACCCACAGAACTGTAATATTCAATGTGTGGCTCATGCCAAGCAGTAAAATGTAAGAAAACAAGATTTGAATACTCCAAATACGCAAATACATGACCAACAAGTATCACCTAAAATATATTCACTGACAGGGTTTAAGAATGCTTAGAATTCCCTCGGATGGAAACTAGGAATTGGGTATTTGAAATATCCTAACTCTGCTATTTTTAAATACAAGGAAAAAACTACTGAGTTTCTTTCATTCTGAAAGGCTTCCACTTGTCCAAGTTTTGACCTCTAAGTGTGTAATGCTCCTGAAAGAAATCGATAATGACAGTCTCTGCCTCTAGAGAATTTAGTAGTCTAGATTCAGGAAATATCTGAAGCCATCAAGCTAATTTTATACTAGTTGACTTAGGAACAAGAAAGCATTAAAACTGGACAGACTGTATAGGATGCAATTCTCCAATAAAATAAATTTTCAGTTTAGAGGGGAAAGGAATAAAAAGATATCAAAGAAGTAAATTACAGATATCTCACAATTAGGTATTTATAAAATGATTTTAAGGCTCAGTTTTCAAGTGGTTTGAAGGACAAAACCATTAATGAATGCTACTGAATAGGTGTCAAAAGTGGGAAGAAAAAGTAAAAGCAACATAAAAACATTTTGCCAACTGGCCAAAATATATATTTTATTTTAACTTCACAACAATAATGTGTTAAAAGTACAAATGTTTGTGGTTTACTGCAAGACAGATGGTAGAGGTAAACATATACAGGGGGGTCAACCCTGTGTAACAGAACTAGATGGAAGACATGAAGGTGGATTCTATGTCTTGACTTCTCTGTGTTTTTCTATTGGTATAGATGTGGCTCATTTGGCTGTTGTTCCATGATTTCTTATAGCTGATGTGCATCTAACTGGCAGCTTTGCTACTGTACAGCCTTGATCTAGTGCAGGTGTGCAGGCCTGGTGACATTTCAGTTGAATTAGGCTGTGTTTCTGGGTGTCTGTGTCAGGTTGCCATTCATCAGATGCTACACACTGCCTGATCTTCTGCAGCTCAAGTGGCAGGTCTTGGTAGAGCACTGCCAGATCCTATATATCTGCTGGTCTTGTGTCTCAGTTTGAACAGAGACAAGATTCTCATAGAATGAACAAGACATCTTAGAAGTAATTCCTGGTCTTGCTCTAGGCCTACTTCAGAGTTTTTCCCCTATCCTTCCAGTTGCAAGCAGTGATACTGGAAGAAACAGACAGAACCAGTCCCTTAATATATGGCTTCATGGCTGATGTCACTGACATACTTTTGTTGATTTTGATTATGGGATGGTCTATACAGCACCAGGCCTGCTGACATCAGATGGGATGAAGAAGGAAGAAGAGGATCTTTGCTTATGTGCTAGCAGTGTTGATTGACAGAGCTTTAAACTAGACTTGAAGGGGGAGGGGGATATTATCAGTCTTATGATAAGCCATGGAATGGCACAGCAAGATTAGAGGCACAAAATGCTAGTGAGGGCCATCAGCCTGTTGCTGTGAGACTTGTTGGGTACACTGGAGCACACTTGAAGTCATACAGAGATGAGCCAGGGCCTTCTGGGGTAATAAGAGTCCACAGGGAACATGGGTGAAATATCTCGAAGGAATTAAGGTGTTTTCCTCTAAAAAGGTGACACAGCCAACAGCCCAGCCGAAGTGCTTGATGGCATAAATCCCATGACTGGTGTGTACCTATCAACAGCCACAAGCTATTCAGAAGGGACAGGCATAGAAGGAGGGTTGGAGGGGTTACACTCTGTGTCAAGAAATGGATAGACTGTGAAGACCTGTCTCTGAAGAACAACCATGATCAGGTTGAAATAAATAGTGGCAACAAAAGGAACCATGTGGTTGTGCTTGCTACAGGCCACCCAATCAAGGGGAGCCTGTTGACAAAGCCTTCTTGCTCCGGATACAGGCTGAAGCAACATTGTGCTCACAGGCTCTCATCCTACTGGTGGACTTCAACCACCCTGACATCTGGAAAAGTACACATGATATTTGAAAAGTCATGGGAGTCAAAAGAAGTCACCAGTGACTGGAAAAAAGGAAACATTACACCCATTTTTAAAAAGGGCAGAAAGGAGGACCTCAGGAACTATTGACCTCTCAGCCTTACCTCTGTGCCTTGAGAAGATCACGGAAAAGTTCCTTCTAGAAGCTACTCTAAGGCAAATGGAGGACAGGGAGATGATTTGAGACATCCAGCATGGCTTCACCAAGGTTAAGTCCTGCCTGACTGATCTGGTGGCCGTCTACGATAGAGTGACTACATCAGTGGATAAGGGAGGAGCTACTGATGTCATCTATCTGGATTTCCGTAAGGCCTTTGACACGATCCCTCAAAACATCTTTTTCCGTAAACTGGAGAGATAGGGATTTAATGGGCAGACTGTTTGGTGGACAAGGAATTGGTTGGATGATCACATCCGGAGGGTACTAGTCTTCTGTGAGAATCTAATGGAAGCTTCCCCTATGTCTGTACAGAGACAATGCCAGCTGCTCCAAGACAGACCTTTCACCGGCCAAGACAGAGCCAGTCAGTAATGGTGGTAGCACCTCTGATCGCCTCTGAGATCACATATTTAAGAAGGGGGAGAAAAAAAAAAAACTGTGCAATTGCAGACAGAGAGAGGAATAGGAATATGTGAGAGAAGCAACTGTGCAGACACCAAGGTTAGGGAAGAAAGGAGAGGACATGCTCCAGGTGCCAGACGTTCCCCTGCAACCCTTGGTGAGAACCAGGGTGAGGTGAATTGTACCCCTGCAGCCCATGGAGGACACCATGCAGGAGCAGGTGGGTGCCCAAAGAAGACTGTGACCGCATGGAAAGCCCACGCAGGAGCAGACTCCTGACAAGACCTGTGTCCCTATGGAGAGAGAAGCCCATGCTGAAGCAGATTTGCTGAGGTCTCATGACCTCATGGGTGACCCATGCTGGAGCAGTCTGTTCCTGAAGGACTACGCCCCATTGAAAGGACCCATACTGGAGCAGTTTGTG
>WTSP01010652.1:0-30142 GCA_025331215.1 Actenoides lindsayi | reverse complement strand
TTCTTTTTTTTTTTTTTTTAAAGACTGGTAGTAAATGGCAACATAAGCTGTGGAGAATTCATTCCTGGGCAGATTGAATCTACCTAAAAGCAAGCAGCAGTGAGACACAAAGAGGTGATGAGGAAGAGTGCAGGGAAGGAGTGATGAGAAGCATGTTTTCCCTGCCCTATTTCCCAAGGAGGAACTGAAAAGGAGAAAAACACAGCTACTGGGTGAACAGAGCAACTCATGAGCCACAGGCACATGTGATTTAGTCATTCACTTTACTCCTTACTTTTTTGGTTTAGATCAAATTTACTCTGGTAACTTGTTTATCAGTTACCATCTGTTTCGTGTGATATACAACAGTGAAAAGTTTGGCCTCTTTTCTTTAGAGAACTTTTTGGTCATTTCTCATTGTTCATTCATGCCTTTCTGAACCCAAGAGCTTAAAGTGACTTGAGTTACCAAAAAATAAAATATTTTCCCTGATCACTTTTCATCATTTTTGCTTACTGTCAGTGAATTTTTTGGCCAGCCAAACTCCACAGGTGTCACATTCATTTTACATTAGGAGCTTTTTCAACATGTTCAGTAGCAAGTATTTTGACATAGTATTGAGATTTTAAATGTGTTTTCTTTCCTGCAGTTATTATGGCTTGCCCATGTTTATATGCAAGCAAATATTTAGATGTAGCTAACAAAATATTCCAACAATTAGGAAAAAAAATGCTTCTTTGAGCAAGGTTTCAAAATATGAGACCTCTTTAGAAAGTTACTTTAATAATTTATTTATGACAGCCAAAGCTCCAACGGGAATGGAAGAGCTTGCTACTGTTTCAAACATGACAAATTTGAAAACACTTACAGTAATTTCTGTGTGTGCATAGCTACTCATAACTGTGCCGTAGCAAATAGCTGCAAGTTTATGTTGTTTTTTGCCCTTATTAAGACATAATGTTTTACTGTGTTGTTATGACTTGAATCTCTTTAATACCTGTCAAAGATTATTAAGCATCAGTTGTCTGGGCCTGGGGCATTGTTGAGGGTTACATTTGTTGAGTGGCTGCTGTTGGCAGCAAGTACTGCACAAAACAATAGGAGCTTATCCCATACTCTCCCCTCCAAAGGTCCAAACCTTAATTTGCAGCACAGAAAAAGTGTGAAAGAAGCAGACATTACACTGGCCAAATGACCGTTGTCAAAGTCACAGCATGTCTGTTTCAGGGCTGCAAAGAGGAGAGCTTTGCAATGGATGATTAGGCAAGATTAAGATGCTATGAAAGCAATCCCACTGAAGTGGAAAGTGAAGGGTGAAAAGGGGTGAAGAAGAAAGGCTGAAAGAAGGATGCAAGAACAGCAAGCCCACCTAGAAATTATTCTGACTGCATTACCACTGTCTGACATCACAGTTTGGATTAGTTTTACAAGCAATTTCACAAAATTTCTTTCCTGAAGGCCACATGGAATGAGATGACAACGTACTTAACATTTGTTGTTTTTCTGTTGCATGTGTAAGGAGCAGGCAGAGAATATTTGCTTTAGTTCCACACCTTTATGTGTTTGCTACCTATTATTATTATTATTAATTATTATAATACCTGGAAGTCCTTGTAGCTAAAGAACTTTTTATTTTGAGCTTTTCTGACCAACATAACCACAGGAAACGTAAGAGCACTAGTGAAATTTCAAATAAAAGGAAATGCAGCATGAAATAGGTAACCTTTAATAAAAGCTGTAGTGGTGGTTGGGGACTAAATTATAGAAGTACAGATGCATCTTATAGGACATGACAGTTAAGAGGCAATTGCATTGAAATGTCATTTTAAATAGCTTAGACAGAAATTGACCCTCTGAACAGACAAGACCAAAACCATCCCTAGGGCCAGTGGATAGATTAGTTACATCAGGGGTGAATTGGGCCCACTGTACTGATGATAGGATATGGAGCTTGAAAAGGGCATGAAAAAAGATGAATTGGAAACAGATGTCAGAAAGAATTTTTAGAATCATGCATTTATGAAGTAGCTACTGGGCAAAGCAGTTGATGAAAAACACAAGGGGACAAGAAGAAAGTGAGGGAGAGAGAGGCGAAGAGAGAGATTGACATCCCTTAATAGCTACTTCAGATAAAAAAGATACGGGCAGGTGAAGACCGGTGTCCCTAACTTCTTTTTATTCATTGTCACATTGAAGTGTAAATTGGCAATATTGAAATCCATTTAATACTTTCTCTTAAAACCTGTCTTTGTGTATCAGTGAAATTATAGAATCGTGAAATCACAGAATAGTTTGGGTTGGGAGGGACCTTTAAAGGTGACCTATTCCAAGTACCCTGCAACAAACAGGGACATTGCCTACTAGATCAGGTTGCTTGGAGCCCCATCCAACGTGACCTTGAATGTTTCTCGGGATGGGGCAACTTGTTCCAGTGTTTCGCCACACTTTAGCAGATTATAAAAAATGTCTTCTGTCTATCCTGAATCTACTTGCTTCTGGTTTAAAACCATAACTTCTTGTCTTATCCATACAGGCCCTACTAAAAATTCTGTCCTTATCTTTCTTTTAAGTCCCCTTGAAGTATTGAAAGGCTGAAATAAGGTCTCCCCAGAGCCTTTTCTTCTCCAGGTGCAATAATCTGAATGCTCTCAGCCTTTCCTCACAGCAGATATATTTCATCCCTCTGACCATCTGTGGCCATCCCGTGGAATCACACCAAGAAGTCCATGTCTTGCTTGTGCTGAGAACTACAGAGCTGGTCGCAGTACTCCAGGTGAAGTCTCACCAGCAAGGAGTAGAGGGGCAGAATGACCTCCCTTGACCTGCTGGACACACGTCTTTGGATGCAGCTCAGGATGTGATTGGCTTTCTGGGCTGTGAGCACACACTGCTCGTTCATGTAAAGCTTTTCATCCACCAGTATCCCCAACTTCTTTCTCCTTCCTTGCTCTTAATCCCTTCATTTCCCAGCCTGTCTTGATACTGGGGGTTACCCCAAGCCAAGTGCAGGACCTTGCACTTGGCCTTATTGATCTTCATGAAGTTCACATGGGCCCACTTCACAGCAATTACTGTTCAGCATGTGCTAGGTTATTAAGATTATGGAAGTAATTTCATAGCTGCTTTTTGTAGTTCCATCTTCAAAGGTGACTTCACTGAATTTCAGTGAAGCTAACTGCCTAAGACAGCATGCTGAGCCAGAGCAAGCCTCTGATGCTGGTTGACTTGTTACAGGATTACTTTTAAGTGATACTTACTAATGACTACAGTAAATAATGTATCTAATGCTGATACTTGCTTAGACAGGTCATCAGATGGCCATTAGGTGAGTGGCATAAATGAGAATCCATTTTGTGTGTCCTTAAGATGAGAAAAAGATGTTGAACTTGGCAACATGAAATGTCCCACAGGCAAACTGTGAAGAACCATGGTGGAAGGGAACCTTGCAGACTCCAGGGCCTTCTCATCTCCTGTCATAGAAGACATTAGCACTGTGTATATATAAAATATGTGCCTTCCTGAGCATGAGTGTCTACAAAATACATACATTGAGGTATGCATAAAGATGTGTTGTACTACTTAGGAAGTTATAGATGTGAAATAGTAGGTCTTAGCCTGCATATAAATACATATAAAGTATATACACACATATATATACTTTAAAAGACAAATGAGGTTTTGATTTAGAAGCTATGCACCATGTGATACTGCAGATACTACAGTGATATGTAGCAGTTTCTGAAGAATGGATACACAAGTTTTGTATCAGTATTTCTAACGATCTCCTAAACCCAAGGTTAAGTAGCCTTAACATCAGTTCAGATAACATTCTGTTTTGAAGGTCTGATAGTAAGATATAGGGAGTTATTTGTCAAGTTCTTTTTCTTTTTTTTTTTCATGTCTTTGAGTGCTTCCTTTCATACTAGCCTTCGTATAAGGTATACCTTCCATAACTGTGATATTCCTCCACTTCTAAGATAGAGGGATGCCATTGTTGCCAAACACAAATCTCCAACTGCTGGTGACCCAGTAGAAATGGTTTTAATTTTTATTATTTTTTTCTTTTTTTTAAAGACTTGATTTTCTACCTTTCAATTTTACACTGTTCTGGACAAATCATCACTATTTCAAGATTACCCAGATTGTACGAAATAAGACTTTCATGTATATTTGAGGCTATGTTCCCAACAGCCTATGGTGAGAATGTGTGAAATATTTCTTCATAGATCACATTTCTGATTAGGCTTAAAGCAATGTTTGTTCTACCCAAATCTTCTGCCATTTAAACCACAATGTAATAATCTAGTAAAAAGATTAGCACTCACAAAAATGTCAGCTATATTTTCTGTAGGAACAGAAACTTCAGCATGAGGTATTGATTCAAGGTTTCTTCACAGTGGCAACAACCAGTTATATAAAAGTATCATATAGGTACTGAAGTTCATATGTCATGGCAGATCTGTCTGTATACAAGTTAGGAGCACAAATACCTAGTAAGTTGAAGCTCAAACAATAGCGTGCATGATTTGCAATTTTCAAAGCTATGAATATAATGGGAGTAAAATTCTGCTGCTTTTTGACTTTCAGAGGGAATAAAGCCAAAAATGCCAGATATTCCATGTGTGTGCATCAACCGTGTCACATCCCAACTTGCTCTCCTGTCTCTGATGATACTGAAGAAAATGCGTCCCACTCACCTTTTGGTGGTGGTAAGGGGTGGACCTCACCTGGTCTAGGAGGAGAAACTTTTAATTATTCTGAATGTTTATTCCTGGGGTACCATTCATAGCTTTAATCATTTTCCAAAAAATTATCTCATGAAAAAAACTAATATGAAGTGTAAATGTTTCCTTTTGTACTTTGGATCTGTGGTTGCAAAGTGCAAATACTCATAGGGAGTGATTGATTCTGTATTTTATATATAATTGAAGCCTAATGATAAAACAGTTGAAAATATTTCAATGATAATATTATTATTTGGTTTGGTGTTTGGCTGTTGTCTTTTTTGTTGTTGTTGTTTTTAATTTAATTGATTGAGGGGAAGTTGGGTTTTTTGTTGCTTTGTTCCACAAAATAGAATTGCAATTGACTCACCATGAATCATGCTAAACATATAATTAAATTTTATAACAACTGCAACTTTAAATCTACTTGCTGCTCTGTGCCAAAATAATATTTTATATTCACTCTGCTCTGCTGTAAATGTTGCTAAAGGTTTAAAGCCACAAATAACTGTGCTTGGTATTCTGTAATCACAACCTGCAATTTTAACGAAGAGGTTGATTACTGTCTTTCATTGTGAGGATCCTTTCCACTGTAGAGTCTGCAGTAAGTTTCAGTCTGCTGCCTTTCTATCTGAAATAGTTCATGGCTGTAGGTCAGGGCAACCTCTTCATTATTAATCTGTAGCCAAATTCAGCACAGGCAGAAACAGGCAAATTTTACTGGTGTAAGCATAGCCATTTATACAAATAGTGGGTTTGGCCTATTAAAATCATGAGACCTATACTTAACTTTTCTGCAATTGAAGTGTTCCTGAGCAGTCTTGCAGAACAATGGGAAAGTCTCTGTGAGCTCTTGAAGATTAATTAATGCAGTTTTTCTCAAGTTCAGGTACCTCCTATCAGTTGTTCACCTGGACTTGTTTAAAAGGACATTTCTTTTAAATATTTTTTTATGCCTGTTTTTTCTGAAATTTTAAAGGCTTAATACCAAACTTTTTCTTCTGCCATCTCTAGGAACAACAATGAATTCCATCTGATATGCAGCTGTTAAGCAAAATTTCATGTTCAGTAGAGCAAAAGAATACAAAATTGCATTTCTAGAGTTAATTAATTACATTAATTAGATGTACACTCATAAAAATAAAAAAACTTGTTCCTTTAGAAAAAAACCAAGATGTCTTTTAAAAAGGCTAATTCACAGGACAACATAAATAAACTGATTTACTTTCTTTGTGACAGAAACCTTAACTTTACACACGGTTATAAAGACATTGCTTCTTAAGAACTATTATATTCAATTACCTGTTGAAGATGGAGGCATTCATGTTATGGGCTTTGTCTGGAACACTTTATGTAATAATTAGGAAAAGGATTTTAAATTGTGTAGTTGAGGAATGGGGTGGTAAGTTTTCAAATGACAAGTAATAAATTATTTATTGAAAGTAGCTAGATTCATATGCCATATATTTCAAAATGTTTTACAAAGCACATATGAAACCTGCATAACAAAATTTTGACTATGTTGTCAATTTAAACAGAAACATTTCCTAAACAGATCTGTCAGAGTAAATCAACTTTCCTGTTCAGAGGAAACTCTTCAGGCTTCCAGCATAGTTTCTAAGCTTGAAACATGGGAGATTGCAAGCAACTTGTAGAAGCACTGAAAAGTGCTTCACATCTGTATTCTGCAGCAGAGTCATTGGGAATTGGAGAAGAGTACTTCCTAGAGTCTGGCTTCTGACAGCAATTGCATAACGTGTCCGCTGCTCGTTCTGGACAAAATATATTCTGGCAAGTCTGTAAGAGATTGTTCTCCAGAACTGGGCCGTACTTTTCAGGTATAAGTACACACTGATTTGTAGTGATAAAGTATTTAGACTTACACCACCAAAATTTCTAAGATTAATCCCAAAGATAAATTAATAAAACATAGTATCTGTTGCAGGCCACCTGGAAAGATTGAGACATTTTTGATAAATTAACAGATTGGTTTATACTGTTTTATTAAAATACTCTTTCTTCCAAAGTAGGTTTGCAGTGATTCACATATGCTGTTCTGGGGTGTACTGATTTTTGTTGGATATGCAATTCTCTGGGATTCTAAGCAGTGTACTGCTGATCTAAATTGTGTGTAGATTTGTAAATTACCACGGCTTGTATTATTTTGCATAGAAATAATTCACTTCCATTAGTAAGATTTATTCTTCAAACTCATAGTTTCTCTGTATATTTTATTGTGTTTTGGTTGTCTGTTTTTATATATACATATATTTGCCTATTGTATAGAAAGAAACAGTAAAGGAGATACCATATAACTGGTATTGCTTTTTAATGCAGACTGATAGATATTTCTTAGGTATTTTAATGTTATAGATGAAACTCCTATATTGTCTGAGAATTTCAGGGATGTAGACATGTTTTGAAAAATACACTAAAGTGTCTATCCTCAGAACACAGGTCTGTTTACAAAAGCATGGAGCAAAAATTAAAGATATAATGGGAATGACAAAATTGTACACATTTCAGGGATGTAACTCCACTTCATACCTTTATTTTGCAAAGACAGCCTGAAATTTGACTTCCTATGGTATCTAGAATCCTTTCTGTACCAAATACCTATTTTTAAAAGACCCATGAATTATTTTGCATTTCACAGTTACTACATTTTTCTATTTATAATTTACTGACATCTCCAGTTGCTATAAATAATTTTTTTTGTATTCTCGCGTAAATTCTGCAGAGATGTTTCTACTGAAAATTATATTTAATTTACTAGAAAATAATATTGAAAAGAAAAATTATTTGTACAATATTAGATGTCTGTGCTTGTAAAGACTGATTCTTCTCGAGCCCCACCATCCCCAAATCCAAATTATGTTGAAATTCATAATCTGAGGAAGAAGAAAGTTTAAGGTAAGAGGAAGGAACAACAAAATAGCATAGTAAGAAGTGGGTAGAAAACCGTGGAGGGTGGGTGGAAACCAGGCATGATTAAAGGAGAGGCTAAAATTTTGTCTTTTTCAGCTATAAATACTCACAGGTACAGCATAATTTCCATCAAGAGTCATGCAAACATTTTAGCATAGACAGTGAAGGAACCAAATAGGCAGGCTACTTAGTATCATAGACAATTTTTTTTGAAGAATAGAAGAGCAGATATTTTTTTTAAAGAATTAAAGAAAATAAGCATTTCTTAAGAGACCTTAGCAATTTTTCATAGCAATGAATTAAGAATTCTTTTGTAAATAATACTGATACTCAGTTCTGAAAAGGCTTCCCCTTAGTGCATATCCTTCAACAGAAAATAACATAGAAATCACATTAATGCTAAAAGAGTACTTTTTACAAGAAAACAGCAGGTTCACATGAAAGAAACAGTAAAATATAGAATCTCCATTCTGCTATGTTCAAAATCTCTTGTCAAAAGAGAGTGCACATGCAAAGTTTTAGTTTCAGATTCTTTTTTAGTTTAATTATTTTATTTTATGACTACTGACAATAATATCCAAATATCATAGAATGCTTTGTATCAGAAGGGACCATAAAGATGATTTAGTTCCAAACCTCCAGCCATTCGCGGGGATATCTTGCACTAGATCAGATTGTTTGAAGCCTCACCTTCATCCTGGCCTTGAACACTTCCAGAATTTAATAATTTTGAACAGTTAGGCGTTCAAGCATAAGAAAGCACAGGTATTTATAAATATTTCTTAATGAGAACAGGTAAGCATTGAAGGCAGATTCTCAGAGTGCCGTGTTGTATCCTTCCCTGGAAACATGGGACAAGGCACAGAATAACCTGGTATAACAGTAGACTCTGCTTTCCTTTGCTTTGGGCTCCACCTGTTCCTTCCACCTTCAGTTTTAATCTGATTTTGTTATCTTATTTGTTAGAGGTAACTAAAATGATCTGAAGAAATTGGCTTAGAAAGTTGCTGCCTATTTCATCATCCATCAACATGTGGAGTTTCACTAGCAGGCAGATAATAATAATGATAATAATGTCTAGTTTAATTGTGACATTCTCTCCAGAAGATATGTTTGATATTGTTGAAAAGTATTTTCTAAACCATTTATTAATCACAAAATCATAAAGTCATAGAATGCCTTGACTTTGAAGGGACCTTAAAGATCATCTAGTTCCAACCCCCCTCCCACTAGACCAGGTTGCTCAGAGCCTCATCCAGTCTGGTCTTAAACACTTCCAGGGATGAGGTTTCCACAACTTCTCTAGGCAGCCTGTTCCAATGTCTCATCACCAATGAAGTCTGGTTTTGACCAGAGATTAATGTACTGTGAAAGTTATGTACTGATGCATGTGCATGCCATGGGCTATTTCAGATTTAGCAATCTGAAGAAAGCTGTATTAGAATTCTGTCACTTATGCAGTGGTTCTGGATGGTTTGGTCTTAATTTTCTTGAATTACTTGAAAAGTGGCAAGAACATGAAGTGTATGTTTCTGTGAGTCTGAATTTCCCTCATAAATTTGCAGATTGTGTTTCAGTATCTTTTTGTTAACATTTGAGTATTGTCTGAAGTCATGCATAGCACCATTCTATTTTCTGCTCTAAGGCTACCTGCGCTAAGTGTATGAGTCTGTTCCTTCAGACTGTTCTCTGAATGCTTTCCACAGTTGATTCACTCTTCCCATCACCACATACGTTCTTAGTTTTTTTGCTTTACAAACTGAAATGAAAACATCATATTGACATATCATATCACTGTTGTTTATAGTTGGAACAGAGAACATAATAATGAAAATTTTTTATTAGTTTTAGTTAATGACACTATCTGCACTATTATAATTTAACCACTTGCTTCCTTGAGTTATCATAAAATAATGTCTTTAAGCGTAATCATGCCTTTCTTTGCATTCCTTAACACACAGGCATATGAGCATGCCTTCTGACACTCCAGTATTCATTGATATTGTCAGTGTACTGTCTGTAGGTGTTCTGACCCATTGTATTCATTTAGTGGTTTCCTGAGTTAGTGACTGCATGTGGTATTTATGAGGCAAATAAGGGAGATATTGTGCTGGGAGTCTGCTATAGACCAGCCAATTAAGACGAGCAGGCAGATGACATTTTTCATAAACAGCTCACTAAAGTCTCGCAATTGCCAGCCCTTGTTCTAGTAGGTGACTTCAACCTACCAAACATCTGCTAGAAATATAACACAGAGGAAAGTAGACAAGCTAGGAGGTTTCTTGAGTGTATGGAAGATAACTTTCTAACTCAACCAGTAGATGAGCCTACCAGGGAGGGAGCCTTGCTTGACCTCCTGTTCACTAATAGAGAAGGTATGGTGGGAGATGTGGTGGTCAGAGGCCGTCTTGGACTTAGTGATCATTAATTGGTTAAGTTTTCAATTCTTAGTGATATGAAGAGGGTGGTTAGCAGAACCTCTACCTTGAATTTCCAGAGGGCAGACTTTGGACTGTTCAGAACACCAGTTGAGAAAGTCCAGTGGGAGACAGTCCTGAAGGGCAAAGGGGTCCAGGAAGGCTGGACAGTCTTTAAGAAGGAAATCTTGAAGGCCCAGGAGAAGACTATCCCCATGTGTTGTAACATTAAAAGGGGGGGAAGATGGCCAGCCTGGTTGAACAGGGAGCTTTTGGTGGGACTTAGGAAGAAAAGGAGGGTTTACCACCTTTGGAAAAATGACCAGGCAACTCGGAAGGAGTAGAAAGATCTTGTGAGATCAACACAGAGGAAATTAAGAAGGCAAAAGCCCAGCTGGAATTCATCTTGGCCACTGACATAAAGGACAATAGAAAAAGTTTCTACAAGTACATCAACAATAAAAAGAGAACGAGGGAGAATCTCCATCCCTTACTGGATGCTGGGGGGAACATTGCAACCAATGATGAGGAAAAGGCTGAGATGCTTAATGTTGTCTTTGCCTCTGTCTTTAGTGGACAGACCAACTGCTCCCATTGTGTTCAGCATCCTGAGCTTGAAGACAAGGATGAACAGTACAACCCTGCACATAATCCAGAAAGAAGTAGTTAATGATCTGCTTCTGCACCTAGGTACTCATAAGTCTATGCGGCTGGATGGCATTCACCCGAGAGTACTTAGGGAGCTGGCAGGAGAGCTCACCAAGCCTCTCTCCATCATTTTTCAGAAATCCTGGTCAACAAGGGAGGTACCAGATGATTGCAGGGTGGCTGATGTGACACCTCTCTACAAGAAGGGCCAGAAGGAGGATCCAGGGAACTACAGGCCTGTCAGTCTGAATTCGGTACCTGGAAAGATCATGGAGAGGATTATCTTGAATGAGCTCTCATGGCAATTGCAGGGAAGCCAAGGGATCAGGGCCAGCCTGCATGGCTTTATGAAAGGGAGATCTTGCTTAACAAACCTAATCTCTTTCTATGATCATGTGAATCGCTTTTTGGATGGGGGAGAAGGCTGTGGATGTTATCTACTTGGACTTTAGTAAGGCCTTTGACAGTCTCCCACAGCTTTCTCCCACATGGAGAAACTGGTGAATCATGGTATAGACAAATGTACTCTTCACTGGGTAAAAAACTGGCTGGCTGGCTGTTCCCAGAGAGTTGTGATTAATGGGGTGAAATCCAGCTGGCTGCCAGTCACCAGGTGTCCCTCAGGGATCAGTTTTGGGGCCAGTATTATTTGACATCTTTATTGATGACTTGAATGTGGGGATTGAAAGCACCCTCAGTAAGTTTGCAGATGACATCAAATCGTGTGGGAATGTTGATCTGCTTGAGGGTAGGATAGCTTTTCAGAGGGACTTGGACAGGTTGAATCAATGGGCCAAGGCCAATTGTATGAGGTGCAATAAGGCCAAGTGCCGGGTCCTTCATTTCGGTCACAACAACCCCCAGCAGCGCTACAGGCTTGTGGATGAGTGACTGGAAAGCTGCCCATCAGAAGAGGACCTGGAGGAGATGGTAGACAGCCAGGTGAACATGAGCCAGCAGTGTGCCCAGGTGGCCAAGAAGGCCAACAGGATCCTGGCTTGTATAAGGAATAGTGTGGTCAGGAGAAGGGAAGTTATTGTGCCCTTGTACTTGGCCTTTGTGAGGCCTCATCTCTAGTACTGTGTTCAGTTCTGGTCCCCTCATTATAAGAAAGACATTGAGGTGCTGGAACACGTTCAAAAAAGAGCTACCAAGCTCATGAGGGGCTTAGAGAACAAGTCATATGAGGAGAGGCTGAGGAAGCTGGGCATGTTAAGTTTGGAGGATACTGAGCGGGGACCTCGTTGACCTCTACAACTACCTGAAAGGAGGTTGTAGAGAGGTGGATGTTGGCCTCTTCTCCTTAGTTAATAAATAAAGAACCAGGGGAAATGGTCTGAAGTTGCAGCAGGGGAGGTTTAGATTAGATGTTAGGAAGAAATTCTTTACGGAGAGTGTGGCAAGGCACTGGAACAGCCTGCCCAGGGAGATTGTTAAGTCACCATCCCTGGAGGTATTTAAGAAATGAGTTTACATGGTGCTTCACAACATGCTCTAGGGGCAGTCATATAGGGGGCTTGTGGTTTTTGGGTTGATTCTTGGGGTTTTTTCTAATGGTCGAGTATTTAGGTGTTTTTTGTTCTTGTAGGTATGGTTGGACTTAGTGATCTAGGAGGTCCTTTCCAACCATGATTATTCTGTGATTCTGTGATTCTGTATTTGAAATACATGGGTACTACACAGGAAGTAACTTGGTCAAAAAAAGTTGCCTTTTTTCTTCTTTTTTTTTTTTTTTGTCTATAAGAAATACTTTATTTTTGCATTTATTATTATTTTGCATATAATTATTATTTTGCATAATAAAAGTTGTATAGAGTATAATTGTGTCATATCAGTATACAAGGTTGGAGCAAAATATCATGTATCCATTTAAAAAAAATGACCAAATAAACAAACCAACCAAACAAGCAAACAAAGAAAAACAACTTTGCCTCTGTCTATGTTCAAAAATTGAGGAACACATGAAGTCATATTTCAGTTAGTCACCTCTGAGTCCACTTGTTTCAATAGCAAGTCAGTGTTTTTCAGAAGTGTTGGACACTTGGAATTACTTTGCAAATATTACCACTGCATTCCAGTAATAGCAGCAGGCATGGTTGCCTTGAATATCGCAGGTGATAAAGAAACTCGGTGATGCAGTGTGTTCTTTTTACAGATGAAAATTATTGTAATTTCAGAAGTAACAGCAAATCTTGTAAGATAACTTCTCATGAATGTATTCATTTAATTCTCATTTGCCTTGCAGAGAAAGAAAATTGAAAGTGCATAAGATAAACCTAAAGCTAGCTCATAAAATGTTCAGGCTAGATGAAAGGTTGTGAACTGTGGTGATTAAATGCCTACAGACAGCAGCTCAGGCTCTTTACATGTACAGATGAATGCAAATAGGTGGAAATTATGTGAAATTTCAGCACTCAATTGCTTCCTAAGTTTCTTACTGTGGTAACTGGATTGACATGAAACCTAGTTTCTAATTGCTTCCTTAATCTAGACTCTTTTTTCAGTGGTTCAGTTAACTGGAAAAGTATCCAGAGAAATGCTAGAGGAAAAGATTAAGTATTGCTCTGATCTATAGGAGTATGTTTATTTTATCTATCTATCTATCTATCTATCTATCTATCTATCTATCTATCTATCTATCATCTATCTAGTTATTTATTAGTATTCAGTAGATCTTGGAAGAGCATCTAATTGGAATGTGTTACTTTCTGTCTTATATTGTTTTATGCCAAAAAGTCAGGCTTTTATAAGAAATACTAATCTTCCTTGTGTCTTGCAAATGCTCAAGATATTACCAGGCAAAGCAGTCAAGAAGAATACAAAATCTGGATGTAATAGTATGGAAGATTTGGGCTTGACTCCACAATGAGACTGCTGTTTTGCCCTGTTTAGTTTCACTGCAGTGACTGTGTTAGGACATCCTGTATATCTGTGTGACAGCTGGTATAACTGTTCTGTCTGTAATTTTTTTCATTGTATGTTTTGGACACTGTGTACGTACTGCAGGTACAGCAGGTAATGAGGGTAGACTGTTCCTCCTGGGAGAAGAGCAAAGGGTGCTGCAGAGCAAGATGATTGGGCATGTGGGATGAAAATTTTGGAACATGCAGAGAACATTTAGTACTGTTGCACTGACAGATTTCTTAAAACAAAACAAAAGAAAACAAAAGAAAACAAAACAAAACAAAACAAAACCAATAAAACAACAACAAAAGGACCAATCCAAACCAACAAAAAACCCAACCAAAAGCAAATAAAAGCAAACAAACAAAACAAAGCAAAACAAAACAACAAACAAAACAGAAACTACAACCAAGCAAACAAAAAGGGGATTTTTTGAAGGTTACTGACTTGTAGGAAGCCACCATAAAATGCTGGATGTAAAGCATTCTGGCCAAGGGGAGATTTGTTGAAAAACATTTTCATTTTAATCTAGTTTCATGCAACAGATCCAAACTGTCTTTAACAAATGTTTCCTTATTCCAGGGTTCTACTGAAACCTAACATTAAAAATTGAAAGATCTTCAGGTATTTGAAGTGCATTCGGTTTAAAGAAGACGCTGACAGACCCACCTAAAAACTGCATCCCATTTCAGGTCCTGAGAGAGCATTTTTACTTATCATTTGTGTGCTTTGTGCCCTAGGGTAGATGTCAAAATCCTTTTGGGTAGCACAGTATTACGGTAGAAATGAGGAGGAAGCAAGTCTGATTTTACTATAAAATGTTTCTTTATTTATAATCCCTTTCATCAGAATCCTCCTGTCACCTATAGTGAGTCAATAACTGCAGTCATGCTCTCTCTTTCTCAATGACTCCATGCATTATTTTCTGCAAAAGTTGCATGGCTTCAGTAAAATCAGTGGGGGAAAATCCCATTCATAGAAGAATTTGTAATTGGGAATCATGTTTGTCTTCTAAATAGAAGACTGGAGTTAAAATCCACAGGAAGGAAATGAACATTGTTTTTCTCACTACTAGAGGGATATTTTAACATTCCAAATTTAAACTTTTCCTTCCCCTCCTCTCCCAGTAGTCACTAAACAAGACATTTCGAGATAATAGGTTTGCATTTTGCACTTGTGTTGTTTTCTAGGCATCTCTATCATGAGGTTTAGCTTGTGTCATGTTAGATAGGACCAGGTGAACTTCAAATGACTTTTCATAGATAAACTAGTGGTTCTGTACTGCATCGCTACCTGAAATCCTAACAACCTTTGGAAAACTTCAGATATATCTAGGAACAAAACTCAAGATAAATATTTCCTTTTTATTTTTTTGCTTTTCTTCACTTTGACAGAGCAGTGTTTCTCACTGCTCAGTTTTACTGGAAGTAATTGGTTTTTTCTTGAATATTTAGCATAATCAAGACGAAAGAACTCTGCATAGAATGTATGTTGCAGAGGTTATACTTCCAGTTGGCTGATACCTTGTACCTGCCTTTAAAAGCAAAACTGAAGTCAGGAAATGATGTTTTATTTTCATATACCAGTTTCATAGGGTCATAGAATGCTCCAGGTTGGAATGGACCTCCAAAGGTCATCTAGTCGAACCACTCTGCAGAAAGCAGGGACACCCTTGGGGATTCCCATTACCTAAGGGTTGGACTACATGACCTTAGAAGGTCCCTTCCAACCCAGGGCACCCAGGACGTTCTATGACACTCAACTAGATTAAGTTGTTCAGAGCCCCATCAAGCCTGACCATGAATGTCTCCAGGGATAGGGCCTCCACTACTTCTCTGGGCAACCTGTTCCAATGTTTCACCACCCTCATAGTAAAGAATTTCTTCCTAATGTCCAATCTAAATCTACTCTGCTCTACTTTAAAACCATTGACCCTTATCCTTTTGCTACATGCCCTTGTATACAGTCCCTCCCCAGCTTTCTTGTAGGCCCCCTTCAAGTACAAGGAAGGCTTTTATAAGGTCTTCCTGGAGCCTTCTATTCTACAGGCTGAACAATCCCAACACCTTCAGCCTGTCCTCATACGAGAGCTATTTCCATTTGTTGAAAGAAATTCAGTATATATGTATTATTACCTGAATTTACCATTTATTTAGCTGGAACAGTACACTCAAAGGTTATCACCTCCCTAATGTGTGACAAGTTCACATGTATTATGTGTGAACAAAGACAAAAAATCCTAGCTTTAGAGAAGACATTATAATGTTAGGATCATAAATATCTATGGAAGTTTTAAAGTCCAGAGAGACTAAAAGAATAGAGGTGAACAAAATCTTAAAGGTTCTTCTGTACATGAATGTTTTTTAACAGTACTTGAATCACTCTTTCTTTAGGAAAATACCAGAAATTCTGGAGTGACTCCTGGTCACTTGAGGTAGTCATAGAACAGGAGCAGCAGAGATCAATAGGATGGCAGGATTTTAAAAGGATCAATGTACATTTCCTTGGAGAGAAAACTTTCATTTTTCACAAAGAAGAACAGGAAGAGTCATGTTACAAAATCACAGAATGGTAGAGGTTGGAAGGGAGCTCTGTGGATCATCTAGTCCAACCCCTCTGCCAAAGCAAGTTCACCTAGAGAAGGTTGCACAATAGCGTGTCAAGGTAGGTTTTGATTATCTTCATGAAACGAAACTCCAAAACCACTCTGGGCAGCCTGTTCAGAGCTCCATCAATCTCAAAGAAGTTTTTCCTCGTGTTCAGATGGAACTTCCTGTTTTCTAGTTTGTGTCCATTGTCCCTTGTCCAATCACTTGGGTACCACTGAAAAGAGTCTGGCCCCATCCTTTTGAGACCTGCCTTTTAGATATTGATAAGCATTGATAATATCTCCTCTCAGTCTTCTCCAGGCTTAACAGACCCAGGTCTCTCAGCCTTTCCTTGTAAGAGAGCTGTTTCAGTCCCTTAATCATATTTGTAGCACTCCTCTGGACTCTCTCCAGTAGTTCCTTGTCTCTCTTGAACAGGGGAGCCCGGAACTGGACACATGGCTCCGTATGTGGCCTCACTAAGGCAGAGTAGAGGAGGAGGAGAACCTTCCTGACCTGCTGGCCACACTCATCTTAATTCTTCCAAGGATACCATTGGCCTTCTTGGCACTAGAGCACACTGCTGGCTCATGGTTTACTTATTGTCTACCAGGACACTCAGGTCCTTCTCCACAGAGCTGATTTCCAGCAGGTCAACCCCTAACCTGTATTAGTGCATGGGGTTATTCCTCCCCAGGTGCAGGACTCTACACTTGCTCTTGTTAAACATCATTAGATTCCCCTTCGCCCAACCCTCCAGCCTGTCCAGGTCTTGCTGAATGGCAGCCCAGCCTTCTGGTGTGTCAGCCATTCCTCTCAGTTTTGTATCATCAGCAAACTTGTGGAGGGTTCACTCTTGCCCTTCATCTATTTAACTGACGAAGATGTTGAACAGGACTGGGCCCAGAACCGAACCCTGGGGAACACCACTAGCTACAGGCCTCCAACTAGATTCTGTACCACTGATCACAACCCTCTGAGCTCTATCATTCATCCAGTTCTCAATCCACCTCACTGTCCACTCACCTAAACACACTTCCTAAGTTTCCTTCTGAGGATGTTATGGGAGATAGTGTCAAAAGCCTTTCTGAAGTCAATGTAAACAATATCCACAGCTCTTTCATTATCTACCCGTCTAGTCACACGGTCACAGAAGGCTGTCAGATTGGTCAAACGTGCTTTCGTCTTAGTGCTGACTACTCCTAATAACCTTCCTTTCCTCTACATGCTTAGAGATGACATTGAGAATGAGCTGTTCGTCGCCTTACAAGGATGGAGGTGAGGCTGACTGGTCTGTAACTTCATGGGTTTTCTTTCTTGCCATTTTTGAAGACTGAAGTGACATTGGCTTTCCTCCAGTCCTCAAGCACCTCTCGTGTTCTCCATGCATTTCAGAAATGATGGAGAGTGGCTTAACAATAACATCAGCCATCTCCCTTAGCACCCGTGGGTGTATTCCATCAGAACACAAGGATCTGTGGGTGTCCAGTTTTCCTAAATGATATCTAACCCAATTCTCCTTGATCAAGAGAGACCTTTCCTTCTTCCAGAGTTTGTCTCTTACCTCCAGGGACTGGGATTCCTGAGGGCTGGTCTTAGAAATAGAGACTGAAGCAAAGAAGGCATTCAGTAACTCTGCCTTCTTTGTATCCTCCGTCACCAGGGCTCCCATCTCATTAAGTAGCAGGCCCACATTTTTCCTACTCTTTTTTTTCCTACTCTTTGTTTTCCTGCTGGTGTGCTTGAAGAAGCCCTTCTTGTTCTCTTTTACATTTTGTCGGATTTAATTCCATGAGGGCCTTTGCTTTCCTTGTTGCATCCCTACATACTCTAGATAAAGATCAAGAGCATATTAATTCTGCTGTCAAATATTTTGTTAATTTTTTTGTGATTGTCTTGTTTTTAAAAGAAAATGAAAAAAAAGTCCAAGACACCATCATCCCATTTAGTTTTTGTACGACTACTATTTGACAGATGCAATAAAATGAAATTATTACTAATTGCTTCTTCACAGATCTAATAAAGAATCACTACTGGAACAGCGGAAGACTTGTATTTCAATTAAAATCTCTAAAGCAGAAACCACATTTTCGTTACTACTGATGCATTCTCATCAGTTACTAGAGCATTCAGCTAACCCTTAATCAGCTCACACTTTATGAACTTTCCTATTTATGGGAGTTATTCATGGGATAAAAGAGGGAGGATGATACATGGAAAGAATTATTCACCTCTAATCTCTGCTGTAGAAAATCCTTGCATACAAGATAATTCCTGTTTTTTAACTAATATGTGGTTTGACTTCAGCCCACAGGAAGACAGAAGGTTCATTTTTTTGGTTGCTATCTGTAGCTCTACCTCTATTTCTATTAACATCAGGAACATAGCTAACACTGTACTGGTCTTGGAGTCCAAGTAATCAAAAAGAAAAGAAAAGGTGACAGTTTTACTTTTCCCACTATTGTGATCTGCAGAGGTGGCTGCTAGGCTGGATTATTTCAAGCAATGCAAGCCTGCAGTGCCCAAAGTGTTCATTTGTATCCATCCTGTTTAACTGTAACTCTGGAAGGAAAGCTAGTGTATTTTGACTCATGCTGAAAGTAAAATGTGGACTGTGTATTTGTAGGGCCAAAATGAAAAACTGAAATCTGTCATTCTTTTCAACATTTAGATATTCTAGTTGACACAAATCCAATTGCTTTTCATTCACTCATAAATAAAGCATGGGACAGATTTGCTGGATTTACAAATTGCTGGAGAAGGAGACGATGCTGTAGTCTGACTTTCTTTTGCCCTCTGTTGCTAGAGATAAGAGAAATCCAAATTGAGTTGCTTCTTCTGCCTGAGGCATTTTGAACTCACAGCTTCCTTTGTATCTGAAGCATGTTTTCCATTTCTCTACAGAGCAGTATGACTTCAGCTGCTCATGGCTGCACCTCTAGTTTCTTTGAGATTTTGGTAGAGGAAGGTTTCATGAGAGAAGAAGAGAATGAGCACTAGGTTGGTTGTGTTTTAGAAAAGTAATAAGCACCACACTGAAAGGACAGATTATCCATTTTTCTTCTACCATATCTTATGCCTGAAGGATGAACTCCTCTTCTGCAACATCTACATACATGTATCTTACTCAGTTTACTTGACAGTTACAGATGTACTGCTAATACGCTCCCTGTTCTGCGGCTTTACATCTAAAGCGTCCCCATTGTCCATAGTTTCTCACCACGGCTCCTCCAGACTCTGAGCTGCTGCTTCTCCAAGAGTGACCAATAGCCAGGTCACAGTTTGTGCCATATCTTTCCCTTTCTTAACAGCCACAAATACCAAAAATGTCAAGTAAAAATGTCACCAAATTCTGACCTTCTGTCCTTCCTTCTCACGTCCAATACCAGAAGCTGAGTTTTCTCAAGCCACAAACAGGGGGTGAAATCTCCTGACTCTTTCTAACTTCCCCCATCTTAGCTCCCCATCCCTTTAAGGAAGGCCATATTCTCTTGATGACTTGGTTACCTGATGCTCATTGAAGCAACAAAGGCAGCTGAGTGTCTTTTCAGCCGCTCTCTGATGGAATATGTTTAGACATTTCCTAAAATAGTCTAGAATTTGGTTCTTGAAGAAAAAGGAAGTTTACTGAGACTTTTAATAGAAGATTGCTGGAGGATGCAGCTAACAATTTACCATTCAGCACATATGCTGTGTTGGTGGGAGAAGTGGTAAGACTTCACTCAATATGGAGGCTGGGGTTGTGGAAGAAGGCTTTTGAGTAGTCAGCTGTCAGCTTGTCATTTGTCCATTTAATACTTGGCAGGTCTAACATGGTATGTGAAGATTTTGTTACATCAGCAATGATCTTTCAGCTGATGGCTGACTTATAGTTGTGTTTAGTTGTAGTGATTTTTATACCCACATGGTAAGCGCTTGTTATGTTTCTTCCTGGGTTTTATATCCTTGTTTTCTTATTGGAAAATCACTGTGACATAGATAAAAAAGGTAAATTTATCATCTTTACTTGTAGCATCTTACACACCGATGCCTTCTTTTTATCTAGGGAATGTATTTTGAAAGTTCAGTATTTCTTTGTAAGCAGTAAGGATGTAATTCTTATTATTGATATGGATGATTCAGGTTATTATCCTAGTTTATCATCCAACGAGATCCATTCATGGGTTCTGAGGAAACTGGCAGATGAAGTTGTTAGGCCACTTACTGTTGTATTTGAGAAGTCATGGCAGTCTGACGAAGTTGCCACTGACTGGGGAAGGGGAAACATAACCCGCCATTTTCAATAAGGGAAAAAAGGAACACCCCGGGAAACTACAGGCCACTCAGTCTCACCCCTGTGTCTGGAAAGATTGTGAAGCAGATCCTCCTGAAGGCTTTGCTAAGTCTCATGGAAAATGAGCAGGTGATTCATGACAAGCAACATAGCTTCACCAAGGGCAAATCATGCCTGACAATTTCAGCGGCCTTTTACAATGGAGTTACCACAGTGCTGTTTAATAACTTTGCTGGTGACACAGACAGTGGAATTAAGTGCACGTTCAGCAAGTTTTTGGATGACTCCAAGCTGTGTGTTGCAGTTGACACAACAGAAGGAAGAGATGCCATCCAGAAGAACCTTGACAGTCTTGAGAGATGGGCCCATCCAAACCTCATGAAGTTCAACAAGGCCTGCACCTGGGTCGAGGCAATCCAAAGCACAAACACAGTCTGGGAAGAGTATGGACTGAGAGCAGTCCTGAGCAGAAAGACTTGCTGGTGCTGGCTGACGAAAAGCTGAAAATGAGCCATCAATATGCAAGTACAGCCCAGAAGGCCAATGGTATCCTGGATGAATCAAAAGAAGCATGTCCAGCAGGTCACGGGAGGTGATTCTGCTTCTCTACTCTGCTCTTGTGAGACCTGACTTCGAGTACAGCATCCAGCTCTGGAGCCCCCAGAACAAGAAGAACATTGCTCTGTTGCAGTGTGTCTAGAGGAAGGACAAGAAGATGATCAGAGTGCTGGATCACCTCTCCTACAAGGAGAGGCTAAGAGAGTTTTGGTTGTTCAGCCTGGAGAAGAGAAGGCTCTGGAGAGACATTATTGTGTCCTGCAACTATCTGAAGGGGCCCCACAGGAAAGCTGGGGAGGGACTTTCTACAAGGGCTTGTAGCAATAGGACAAGGTGTAATGACTTCAAATAAGATTAGGGTAGATTTAGATTAGAAATCGGGAAGATGTTCTTCACTATGAAGGTGCTGAGACATTTGAACAGGTTGCCCAGTTAAGCTGTGGATGCTTCATCACTGGATGTGTTCAAGACCAGGTTGGATGATGCTTTCAGCAGCATGGTCTAATGGAAGATTTCACTGCTTGTGGCAGGGTGGTTGAAACTAGATGATCTTTAAGGTCACTTCAAACCCAAACCATTCTATGTTTCTATGATTTATTGTCCCAGGACACATTTGTGACTATGAAATAGAAGTATTGGAAATAAAAGCAAGGTGTTACAGCTTTCTTCACTTAAAAATTTTTGTACTTCTCTTGATTAGAGGCTCTTTTAGGCATTAAAAGTTAGAAGGCTCTTAGATAACTTTAAAAAGGAACAGTGATATTAAGGATTAATACATTTTTGAATGTTAACTGCAGAAGAAAGTTTCATCAGGCTGAAGTTCAAGCTTCTCTTCTTGGGTTTGCAAGGGAAATACAAAGCCATTTTGTTTTTTGTTGTTATTTTAATCAGATGAGAGTTTCTAATAAGTACTTTGTGTTTCTATTGTGCTGTCCAAAGCACAACGTCTTGCACAAAAAACCTAACAAACCCCAAACCCACCAAAGGGTAACAAAGTACATTGTGATTGGAACAGAGCTGATTTTATACTATTTGCAAGAGAATTATCCAAATTATGGATTTAGAAAGTTTTCCTTCTTCTTTTGATTCTGGATATATACACAAGGGGTGTGTTATTTTTACCAGGCTTTTCTCACTGATGTCAAAACTCATGTCTGATTTACTTAAAAACACAAAAAAAAAATTGAAGAAAGATGATTAAAAACATGAATTTATGTTTTGATGACTTAATTTACTTAAACGTTACAGTATTGCATTTCTTTTTTCTTATATCTGGCTTACCATACCATCAAGGCAACTGAGAAACCACTGTGTAAATTCCTTTATCTAGTTTTGTTGTGGTGACCAAACTGCTGCTTTTCACCAAACGTATTTGTCCCATTTTCATATTTGATACAGCAGTGCAATATATATTGGGCAATGCTCCTTGTCCTGAAAGTTAACCCACCTTAAGTATGCTGTCCTTTTGAGCTGCTGATGTATGTTTGGTCTCTTAGATGAACACTATTGTCTGACCTTATTTTGGATGTTTTAGTATTAAAAGGAAAGAAGGAACATGGAAAAAAAGGGTATAACTATGAGAAATCAAAGATGATAAACTTATCAGGGCTTTTTTAAAATTATAATTATTTAATCTTTACGCTAGATAGGTGGAGGTTTATTGTCCCCCAGACTCTTCCAGACAGTGCTTCTGGGGCCTCATGTATTTTTCGCTGTTGTTTCTTGTATTACTAGTCATTCTTACACTCCACAAAACGGAAAGAGACACACTGAAGAAGTCACTGGTGACACATAAACACCTCTTAGAGCATCTGCAGAAGCATGGAAACAGTGAGGATTTCCCATGACTTCAAGAAAAGAGATCACCTTCCCACGCAAGGTCACAGCAGCAATTGTAGGTTTGTGTTAGGCATTGAGATTGTAAGTGAGAATTTGCTCAGTTTCAAACACTGGAAACAGAAAGTTAAGAGACTGTAGGGCAGAATTTTAAAAAAGAATAGTGTACAAAATAAATTCAGGAAATCTGGAATTTGTACATATTACTAACTGTAACATTAGACTTTTTCGGTTAACCCTAGATGGTAATTAAGCACCACACAGCTGCTCACTCACTTGCCACCCATGGGATGGGGGTGAGAATTGGAAGGGTAAAAATAAGAAAACTCATGTGTTGAGAGAAAAAACTATGCACACATGCAAAGCAAACCAAGAAATTAATTCAATACTTCCCATCGACAGGCAGGTGTTCAGCCACCTCCAGGAAAGCAGGTCTTCATCATGCATAGCAGTTATCTAGGAAGACAAACACCACCACGATGAATATCCTGCCTTCCTTCTTCTTCTCCCAGCTTTATATGCTGATCATGATATCATATGGTATGGAATATCCCTTTAGACAGGTGCAATGAGCTGTCCCAGCTGTGTTGCCTCCTAACTCCTTGTGCATCCTGAGCTTCCTTGCTGACAGGATGGGGTGAAGAATAGAAAAGGACTTGACTCTATGTAAGCACAGCTCAGCAAGAACAAAAGCATCCCGATATTATCAACACTATTTTAAGCACAAATCCAAAACATAGCCCCATATCAACTACTATGAAGAAAATTAGCTCTATCCCAACCAAAAGCAACACAACTTTATAAGATTTGGGAACCTTTGTTCAAGATTAAGTACTTTCTTTTAATAATTTTGACTTGTGCAGCAAAACCAAACCATTTCTGGATGCATCAATTAGAGAAAACAAGCCAAGTATATATGTCTTGACAGACAGAAAATCCATCCTACTTCAAAAAAGAATTAACAGTGACTTTGGTGTTCTGTACTGTACAGAGAAGGAAGTGCTTGAAGAGATATTTCAAATATACAGAGGGCCATCTGTGACTTACCTGAAGAGCTGTAAACTCTCTTAATTTGAATGCAGCCTGAAAACAATGTTGGAGAAGACCTTAGCCAATAAAGCAGGCACACAGTATATTCGTCACTTCAAACATAACTTCATGTAGCTCGGAACATGTACCATCATTCTGATTGGATTCAGAATTTTGCAGCAGATTTTCTTATATATCTAAATGATTTAGATAAATAGATCCAAAGGTTTTGTTCTTGTTTTCAGCTTCAAGGCAGTCTATCTAAATGACTAAACTCTTTGATGAATGGAACTGGCCCAATAGTTTGCGATATTTTATTGGCCAGACGAATACTGTATTTGAGATGTGCTTAATATGCAAAGCACCGAATTGTACATTTCACTTGTAACCTTTTCCTGAGGAGCAGAAGAGTTTAATAGGCTGTACTTGCATTCTGAGCTGGTTTTTGTTGGCCCAAGTATCATTTTTGCTAAGTGAATCATTCCAAAGCCAAATGATCATGGATACTAGTGTTGAAGCATGGATGAACATGATTTTCAGTCAGCAGTCCAGTCTGTACTGGCGAATATCTTGAGGTTTGTAAACGCTGATATTGAAAAAATAAACAAAAACCTGAGGCAACCAACCAACTAAAAAAAAAAATAAAAAATTTCAAGCACATTTGATGGACATTACAAAAGGTCTAAGACAGAGATGTTTTATGGCATATATTGATTGTTGACTGTGTAATCATCCCATTTTCCTGCTGGAGTTCACCACATGCTGCTGTGCACTTGGAGTAGTTTTTAGTACATTTTTCACATATGTAGATTTTGATGAGGATGTCTAAGCTAGTATTGAGAGAAATCAAGTTCTTTAAAGGCTAAGTGGAGGTAAGATGTGATGTTGAGCTTGTGCTTGATTATTATTATACATGTATATTGTATATATATTATTATACTGTATACATCATTAGAGTTGGATGGAGAAGAACTAATGATCACTAAATTTGTCAAAAAATATTTCTTCATTCAAATCTAGACTTCTGGGCATTTAGCTTAAAATGGATAAATAGGCCACAGAAGTAAAGTGACTCATAGCAGATCTGCAAAATGAGAGGCTGAAAATTTCATCTTGCTTTTTTTGCCTTTTTCCAGAGATACTCTAAAATCATGTGTTAGATTCAAATATAGTGTTATGTCACACCAACATAACAGAATTCTGGAAGCTTATTTTTAGAATTACTTAAAATAAATTAAAAAACATAATTCTGAATGCCTAGGGAAAAAAATAATACAGATATTTCTGAAAAAATGGTGTTTCTGCCTTTTAAACACCGGTTGCTTATGGTTTGTTATCTTTGGAGTGGTGGATATTTACCCATGATACAGCTAATAAGTAGGTTTTAAGAGAGAATGTACAGCAGCATCTCTTGTTTTTATATATATGTATTTGAAGAAGCTGTTGAAATAGAAACAGATTTGACTTAAAAAGATATTTTTCATTGAACTGTTGTATGTTTGTGAAGGTTATAGCTTCCTGTATGTCTTATTTTTATAATCTAGAAAGAAGGTACATTCTAGTAGAGTATGTACAACTTCACAAATCAGAGCTCTTTACCAAGGGTTACATTAATTACGTTTGAACATTCTGAGAAAATACGTAACACTTTCCCTAATGAGATTCTTTCATGCTTATTTGATGTAAATGTCATGTCAGGTTGATCTTTTTCATGCATATCGTTGCTGAAAGTACAAAGCATATAAGGATGCTAGGTTATTTACTGATGCTTAGTCTTTTTTTTTTTTTTTTATTAATTTCACCTTCCAATCTAAGAATATATTCTGTTACATTTTTAGAATACCTTTTGCTGTTTTCATTCAATTTCTTCCTGATACCATAATTTCCTCAGGAGCTCAAGAAAGGAGCTGGTTAAGTCTTGGTAAACCAGTGTGTAGAAGCTTCAGTATTTTCCTTTCACAATGAATGAAGTCTGAAGCAGTAGATGCAACCCTTTCTACTGTGCCTAGTGATGGAAAAGGGCTGCAGCTGGTGGTCAGGAAGTCTTCCAGTAGACTGGTGAAGTGTGGAGGCTTGTCATAAACACCATGCCATAGATTGGTCTCAGGGCCTTTCTTGAGCCTGTGGGCCTCTGTCCAAGATTCATCTGTAACCTACTCAATAATTTCTAGCAGCTAAAAATTTCTAGCTACAAAGACAGAACCACTCAGTGTGCAGAAGCATCACAGAAAAGATGTAAAGAAAAAAATCTGAGTATATTGACTATCCAGCATAGTAATGAAGCATTGTGAGCCTTTAAATCACATTGGCATGTTTCGGGAGAGTAGGATAGTATAAGTTTCAGTAATCTCTACTGACAGTGAAATTAATTTTTTTTCTTGTGTGACAAAATATTTGTGCCAAGTGATAAAGGAAAAAGTAAATCCTGTGAAGTACCTGTTAATGAACATTATGTTGTCAGGTAGAATCATAAATTATTTCATCGCTCAATAGGCAAACCTGCAAGAAGGTTGCACCAAAGTATTTACAGATATTTTCTGATATCTTTTAAGTCCTTTTGGCTTGCAAAGTAGGCCTAATCCTACAAGGCTGCTGGACTGCTTGAGTAATTTGAAATATATGAAAGGACAATAAATGCCAAAAATTAAAAGTAAAAATTCTGATAGTTACATTGTCTCCTACATGGGTCCTTTCACCCAACTACATTTTTTATTTTTATTTTTTTTTAAATAACAAAGTAGAGGGCTGCTAGCTCACTTATCAACCATGCTTCCTAGCTCTAGGCTGAAGACAAAAAGGTTACACCTGTCAATTGGAAGTTGTACTCTGAGGAGGATGATACTCAAACCATTTACATGACACTCTAAGACATGTGATTATACAAAATCCTCTAAACTCTAAAAATTGAAGCATAAATCTTGAAATTTTTAAATAATAGCAGATGCAAGTCCTTTAAAGCATTTAAGTATTCTGTGTGAACTTTCACTTGTCCTGACACTAATGTCCCTTTCACTGACTGATAAAAAATTTTTCATTGTCATGTAGATTTTGCCATATACTCAAATAAAGTATTTTTATTCAATAGTGTAGATTCATAGGGATTTTTATTATCATCCTGTTTTCTGTTACATAGTCAGCTTCAGGAATTGATTGATTTAAAAGTAAACCACAGGAAATCTGAATTTTTATAGCAAAAAACACTCATGCTTACAAGGTATGGGGGGTGGTGGTGTCTTTTCTAACCTGCCAGACCTTCCATCTCTTCTACTTTCTGAAATACAGCTAGAATATAAGAAGGCAATCATGTCAAGGTCCTTAGATAAAACAAAGAGGTAATAAGTACAGCACCAGTATGACACTTCCCAGCACTATTCTGCATGTGATATTCTTTAGCAACTCATTGCAAATGCAAAGCTACTTCATACTTAATATTTTTCTTTGAATATTGTTTGCTTAATATGGCATTGCCTGTGGTAAACTGTGGTACACTTTCTAAGCAACTCCCCAGGTGTGTTACCAGCTAGATTTTCAGCAATTGTTAGAAAGTTACTGCTGTTAGGGACTTAGCTGTCTTTTGTGTCTCTTTCTTTTCCTTATCTTTATTCTACCTCAATTTGACACAGATGTGCATTCAAGCTAATTAATGAAATTTGCTTTAACTCAGCATGAAAAGGAGGGCAAAAATAAGGACAGAAAGATTAAAATAGTATCATATATTATGTAGCTCTTACATTTAAAAGCCTATTTTAAACAAAAGAAGATGCAGTAAGAATGAATAGATGGGTTCCCTGGACTGTATTGTTTTATATATCGTTATAGAAGGTTCTCTTTACACATCTTAGATGCAATCCCTCAGTTTGGCAAAGTAGCAGTAGGCCTCAGGTTTACCGAGGCATGCTTCCTCACCCCTCTGATACTCAACAGAAGGATGCTGCAAGAAGAAAGTTTTTGTTTTCCACCAGCAATGTTTATTTGGTTCTGCTGTTTCAAGAGTATAGAGAGACCTCAACAAGCATTAAAACTCTCTTGGTTTAGTGTTTGTGCTTGAAGGTTCGATGTTTCAGAGCATTTACATTTTGAAAATATAATAAAAATAAAATGCTGTTAACTTGTAACACGTAGATTAAAAGTATTGCATGGATCTCAATGGAAATCTAGAGCCAAACCAGAAAATGGATCCAAATTTCCTTTTATATAGTTAAGTGCCTCATACACAAGGTTAGCTTTATGGTTCAGTTATGAACACTTGTTAAAAATTATTTCAGTAATCCCTTATAAAGTAATACTCAAATACTTCCTGTATTAAAAGACCTTATAGCTAAACAACTGTTATCTACTCTTTGAGAACCAGCACCAGAAATTAAAGTGTCTGTCAGTTCATCAAATTCATTTCGACAGTATCATTAGCATATGTCTTCTAGGGATGTAACTCAGATGAAGTGTGACTATTTCTGCACAGAAAGACCCAATGTAGTTTTGATGTTGGTTGCTCAGCTGCTGCTGTTGGTACAACAGCAGTGGCCACTTGAACTGTGGCTTTGGAAATTGGACTAGATGATCTTGAAGGTCTCTTTCAACCAAAGACATTCTGTGATTGTGTGACCTTGCAAACTGCAGTCTAATTGGTTGCAGCCTTGTGAATTGTGTCCAAAATAGGTTCTGTATCTAACTCAATTCAGCAGCAGAAAGAGAGAATTAATATATATACATATATTATATGTATATACATAAAAAGTACATATAAAGAATACATAGATATATGTATGTTTATATTTACATATATCTATACATACTCTGTTGCAGCCATTGATAAGCAAACATTTAAGTGTAATTCACCTTACTTTTTAAACAAGTCTACAACAGAAGCCTAACTTTAAGTTATAATTAGGAAGATCCATACCTTGCTCCATTGAAATGGAGGGAAGCTTCAATATTGTATCAAACTCTATGACCAAAAGGAAGTTTATTTCCTCTTCTTGATCATTTCTTGGTTTTTATGTGCATGTTAGTCAAATACAGGACAAAATGTAGTCCAAAGCTAATTTTTTTTTTTTTTTTTACATAGCTTTTCTGGGAGCTAGTAAACATGTATCCCAGGGACAAAATGAAGACAAAATGCCATCACAGAAATATTTTATGAGTACTTGTCTCATGAAATGTGTATAGAAACAGATCAAAAAAACTAGTGAATCAAAAACAGACTTCCTAGGAACATATTTAAACTTGGCATAACCAATTCTGTCTTAAAACATGCCTTAATATATTGCCGAAACAGATTTCCAATATCTAAGTGGATGAGTGAAAGGCTAAAGAAAGTAAGTCATATCAAGAAAAATGACCTCATAAAAATGTTTCTAAAGGTTGAAATTGGTGAACAGAAATATGCTGTCTCATACAAGAATATATCTGAGGAATTTTAAAAATGCTGCTTTATATATCCTTTCTGTACATACTGGATAAGTAGTGTCTTACTTCTCTGCTTGAATTATGTATACTTCTATAACCAGACAAAGCTCCTCTGATTAGTGAACAGGGCTGCCAGAATTTACCAAGATACATCATCAGGACTTTTTTCTAGTACCATTCTTTCCCCTTTTAGAATTTTTCGGTCAGATTTTTGACATTTTTGTCATTCATCAAGGCAACACCTAATGTAGGCTATTGACTTCCATAGTCTGAAAATATCACCTGGTAGTTTTGGTTGATTTTCACAGAGATTTCTGCTGATAAGTGTAGAGTCCTATGCCTGGGGAACAACACCATGTACCACCAGTACAAGTTAGGGATAGACCCACTGGAAAGCAGCTCCATGGAGAGGGACCTTGGTGTCCTGGTGGACAGTAAGTTATCCATGGAACAACAATGTGCCCTTGAGGCCAGGAAGGCCAATGATATCCTGGGGTGCATGAAGAAAAGTGTGGCCAGCAGGCCGAGAGAGGTTCTCCTCCCCCTCTACTCTGCCCTAATGAGACCACATCTGGAGTATTGTGTTCAGTTCTGTCTCCCCAGTTCAACAGGGACAGGAAATACTAGTGAGGGTCCAACAGAGAGCTACAAAGATGATGAAGGGACTGAAACATCTCTCTGACGAGGAAAGGCTGAGAGCCCTGGGTTCTGATTAACCCAGAAAAGAGAAGACTGAGAAGGCATCTTATTAATGCTTACAAATATCTGAAGGGTGGTGTTGCGTGAAAGGGTTAAAGTAATTTGGCAGAAAATAAACCCCCTTGCGTTCCAGCTGGTCCTCAGATATCAGAG
>WTSP01010651.1:0-18925 GCA_025331215.1 Actenoides lindsayi | reverse complement strand
TCTAGGTGATCCTGCTCTGGCAGGGGGGTTGGACTAGATGATCTTTCTAGGTCCCTTCCAACCCCTAATATTCTATGCTTCTGTGATTCTATGGCACCATCCTTACATACATATAAAAGATAAAGACATATCAGCAACTAAAATTCCATTTCTTCCTTGTCAGTTCAACAGTGTCATGCTTTCTACAAAAATCTGTTCATTCATCTTCTCTTCTGTATCACTGAACCTTTCCTTAAAAGATGTGGAAGAATCATTTTCTTCTACACATTTGTCTTGTTGACTCTTGCACCATACTGTTCTCAGCCCATTACAATTAGTCTTTATACTGACTTGTCATTACTTAACAGTAAATACTAAGATTGTTACTGTGTTAGGAGCTCTGTTCATCTTGACATGGTTTGCAAGGTTACTGACCATATTCAGTTCAGGATTCATTTTGTATTGCTGACAAGAATTTAAATGTCTAAGGATACTTTCTAGTTTCATTATATTAACACAATTTAATGAGGGAGTAAGCAATTACGGATTTGCTCACTGTATTACTGAATTTAGATTAGTTAAATGAGACCTTATCTTTCCAGAAATGTTTCAGACTAAAGAAGTATCAACTAATGAAAAATTAACTGAATCATCAAGATGGTAGCATTATGTAAAAATAATTTTTTAATTATAAGCTTTTGAACAGCCAGTTACACTTGGAGACCTTTGATGAGTCATTCGGGTAACTCATTCACAGAAGCCAGTAGCCCTGAGCTCTGTTGCATAAGCAGTTCTAAAGACACTCCATTTAAATGCAGATAGTTCAAGTTCATCTAACCTGAGTAAAAAATATATTTTCTATCCTGTTAAAAACACAGGAAACCAAGGGGTTAAGCATGGATTTTCCTTGAGAGCAGGCTTCGACACTCACTTCTGAAAGGTCTTTAAAATTAAAAAAGCATACCCATATAATTTAAGTGAAGAAAGTCTAGCACATGCTTCAAGTAAATTGATTTTTCATTTTGTCTATAGTAAGAAATGTTCTTTTGCATTTATGTAAAGTGAAGGGGAAGGGGGTGTCTGTGACTAGAAGACCCTGTTCTCAGGGGGAAAGAAAGAGTTTAACCTTATTTTAAAGTGACATACCAGCACACATTGTAAGAAAAGCGTGAATGGCTTTGAGGATTTCTCTTTTGTCACAGATACTCGGCCTAATTCTCTGTTATTGCAGCTGGATGAGCAGGAATAACTCAAGTAAAACCATTGAAGTTACAGGTTTTTGTTAACGGGATATTACAGCAAGCTTTTCTGTAAACAAACTTTTTAAAAATAAAACAAACGTTTCTTTAAATTTTAATTTCAGCATAGCTTTGATTTTGTTTGGTTATAGCTAATCAACATATCTTGTTTGGTTATAGCAGTCAAAATACCTTGTTTTTAAAAGATCTCAGGTTCAGGGGATTTTGATAAGATGGTGAAATTTCAACTGTTTCTTAAAACCACTTTTTTGTTACTGTTTTCAACTAAAATTCATACTGCTATTAACCCAATGTGTCAATCACTGTTTTCTGATTTGAGCAGGACTGCTGTGAGTTACCTGAAAGTATATGTATGCTGCGTAACCACATGAGACATATTGCCACATCTTTGTTCAACATTTTTTTTTTACTGGAGGCACTGACCAGAAAGAAAACCTAGACACAGAAGAGTATTTTAGGTATAACTTCAATGCCAAAAAAGGACTACTCATCATGATCCTTTTGACCTAATATCTTTTTATAGACAAAGGGAAAAAAAAAATCTTGCAAACCCCTTGAAAATATTACAATCCTAGTAGGGGTGATGGAACTGCATCATGGTAATGATCTTTCTACATACATCAATAAGTGCTGGCTGTGTACTTTAATATTCCTGAATTCAGGTGCAAGCAGTGTCAGCTTCTCAAATGACTATATTGATTTTGTTTTCCTTCCTTGGATTTGAGACAAATGGTTTGAATTGAATGAATGGACTTAAGTCAATTTCCCTAAGCTGTGGTGGATCTGGAAAACATTCCAATTGTATTGGCCTGTTTTGCTCTATAATACACCTGAAGATGCTGGAATCACTGAGAATCTTTAGAGTACATCCAGGAGAGAGTTAATTTTACAGTAACACAGCTTCTAATTCCATGGCACAATTTAATACTTGTGTTGCAAACCACTGGGAAGGAATCAAAACTTGTGACCAGACTGTGAGCTACAGGATGAGATCTACATCTATCTGTTACTGAAGCATCTTGTTGATTAACATTCATTTGTGGTACACATAGGAGGAGGCCAACAGAAGTCAGTGGGCCTCAGCCCAGGAGCAATGTCGCACACCAGACTCCTCCGTATGACTAAAATCTACAGAGGGAATAAGCCTTTCACAAGTGTGTGACTATCTTGCATATATTGATCATTTCTTGCATTGTTTTGCACCATGTTGACTCCTAGACAAGGCATTGCAAGGACAAAAGAATTCACAGCTGTATGAAGTAAAAATTTAGGGTAAAAAACCAGTGCCATCTCTGACTGAAGCAATATAGGAGCTTGAATAGAGAGTGTGCAGTTAGTTGCCATTTGCTGGACAAAATTCATCCTAGGTAGAATGCATATTTGATACAAAAGTGTTCTGGACCTCCTGGAGGACAAATTCCAGCTACTAACTATTCCAAAATAACTAACTGCCTGCCTCAGCACAGCACCTCACTGCAATGTGTGATACCATTAGTTCATTACTATCACACAGAGAAGAAAACCAAGTACTAAAACACCATTGCCACTTCCTCTGTCATCCTAGCAGAGATTTGCCAGTCAAATAACTGACCCAGTGCAGCTTTATTTAGCCTATTAGTTCTGCTGGGACAAGCCTGAAAATACCTTGTCACTGGAAATTTTAGTACATTGTGCTTTTACAACAGTAGTTTTCAAATTTTCACTTGTCACTTTATTTTTTGAAAACATATGTGAGAAAAATCATGAACAACACTGCTAAGGAGATGTTTTCCTTTTGTTTGTCATGATGCACAATGAGCATTCTTTAATGGTGCTAAAACAGATAATTCATGAAACAAAGAAAATGCTGTAAGTGATAGTTGAAGCTCAGCCATAGTACCACCCAGATTTTACACTATTTTCTTCTGTCTGTGAACAATCCTATATAATCAGATCTTGGAGGCTGAAAAGGAAGAGAAATATATCTGCTGTATCTACACATTTTTTCACTGCTGTTTTGTGGTTTTCTTTTCCTTGTTTTTAATGTATATACATTACTTCTCTGTGGGAAAAAAAAAAAAAAAAAAAAAAAAAAAAAAAAAAAGATTATATGGGGCTGGAAATATTTCCTCTGTGTTTCTTTCCTAAGAGCAGATTGCATGCTACAGTAAAATTAAAGGGGTTATTTTTAAAAATACAAGATAAGCAATTCTGATAACAAGCAGATGTGTAAATGTTTAATACTCTGCATTGTTACATGCTGCAGCAGAAAGTAAGGCTGTCTGGTGCTGTGGAAATGTCCTAGATTCCCTCGCCTTTGTTCTATCCATGCATCATTTAGATCTCTCTTGGGCAATGCTGTAATACTGATGAAATGAGATAGTAAAAAGAGTGAGGGGAAAAAGGAACAAATTCCCATAAAAAAGGGGTATAGTAACTGGTGTCATGTGGTATGTATCACATGTATGTGTTACATACAAGAATACAGGGCTTACACAAAACGGCATACAGCATTTTGACTCACTAACAAAGCTTTCTCGAGCAAAAGTGGACCATATGGTTTTTTTAAGAGAATTCAAAACTCACAGCTTATGGAAAAGAAATGTGCATAGGTATTTTTAGAATGTTGCCATTTTAAGGTATTTTCAGCACTGCCTTTTCTAACCTTTTCCTTTCCATATATATCAGAGGGACCCTGTTATCCACAGAAAAGAGATGCTTGCCTCAAGTAATTTATCTGTCCCATTGCTCTGTACCTTCAATAATTATATTACTGAGATCTTACAGATGGGATGTCTGAGCCCAGAATTCAAAATCCTCAGAATATTGTTTGTGATATGGGCCAATGGGATAGATATATCTCTGAAGTATATTGAACAACAGGAAGTTCTCTGGATTTAATGGTAAAAGTATTAGTTACTAAGTGATAATTAGTGTAATAGCACCTCTGAATATTGTTGTGGTTATCAACTGAAGTGATCTTTTAACTACATTAATAAAACACCTGGTAGTTTTTAATTTAACATTATCAATGGAATTTATTTTTCAGACTGTATAGTTTTTCTCAGTTGATGAAATGTATACATTTAGGCTATGACTGAAAAATATTAGAAGTTAAACAATAGAATCATGGAAAAAACAGCCTAAGTAACACATGTATTTATACAAGAAGATGTAAAATAATTCCCAGTTTATGGGAAGAACTCATAAATGATTATTTCTTTTGTAAAGGGTATACACCAGAGAATAGAAATAGCAGCTAAAGCTTTCCTGATTCTGAAGAAACAAAACCACTGTATCTTATGGCACCATTAAGTGTGTATAGCAACATTAAAACACAGAGGGCACTGCAGCAGCATAAAACCACAACATAAAGCTCCTATTATAATGCATGGAACTACAGGCTTCTCTTTTTCCTATACTTGCAAATTTAACAGAATGCTAATTTGTTTTTTCTCCATTTTTGTATCAAATTTTCTATGAGGTCACCTTTTATCTTTGCTGGTCTTAAAATGTTAAGAAGAAAAGTCAATTCACATTGTGTCAAACTTTTCAGATTATTAAGCTCTGTTCTTTTCGCCCAATTGATATGCAAAAATGTTCTAACAATTGTCTCACTGAAAATGAATGTTGCTTATTAGAGTGAGGGGTAGAGGGCTGCTGTTACATTTCCCTTCAAAAACGTGGAAGTTATGAACTCAATGGTCCCTTATGTAATGTTTTATTTTATTCTCAGTGTATATTAGAATTAATATTTTATGTTAATGGATATATAGTAAAACAATAGTCAAATTTAGAGCATAATATAATAGGTTCAGCATCATCTTCCCAGCATCACCTTAAACTAGACAGGTGACTTTGGACTGTTAATGTCACTTCCAAGTGCCAGAATGTTCTGTCTCTAAAATGGTTGAATTTAGTAGGTATACTAACAAATCCACAATACACATGAAGAACTAACAACCTGTGCTCCTTTAGGACTCCCAATGTATTAACTTAAACTCTTCTAGAGCAAGAGTTTGAAATAGAGAATTGAAAGAAAGGAGAAAAAAATATTTCTATGTTTCCGGTTTCTTTTTTCACCTTTAAGTGGGAATCAGGTATTGACCACTGATTCCCTTGCACCAATGCAACTTACAGACCTTCTGGTCCCTCTGCATGGCTGTCTTAGGAAGGACTTAGGCATTCTGCTCCAAAATCATATAGTTCTTAAAGAACTAGAAAACAAGAGGACATATCATGCCAGTCACATGGGTCTTAACATTCACAGAAAATGAGTTCATATTCATAATATTTGACAAAGTAGTCCCTTATAAACACTTTATAACACTGTTCTGTTTCCATGATACGAAAAAAGCCAACAGGTGCAAAAGGGTAGATTTTGTCCAAATCCCATCTCTCTAGATTTTCACTTGGGAGTTTCCAAAACCTGAAGTCTAAAATAAATCTTGAGTCCATATAAGGACTTAAGGACTGCAATCCTTACCCTTATAAGGATAGGTGAAAGAAGAGTATTGTACTTTTGTAGAATACTGCTGCTAGTTTTTGTAATATCCATTTTCCAGAAAACACAGAGGGCCATTAAACTAAAAATGAAGAGACTGGTTAAAGTTTAGGAAAAATAAATTCAAAGCTTAAAATGATTTTCTGTTTTAGGGCAAAGGGAAGCATTAGGTTCAGTCTGTATTGTATGAAAAACAAGGTAACATATTATGAAATATAAACTATGTAGGCAACTACAAGACTATTTCTGGCAAGATTATCTGTATTAAACAACAAAACCAAAACCACGAAACCAAAACAAAACAAACCCAAACCCAACAACAACAACAAAACAAAGCAAAAACAAACAAACAAGCAAACAAACCACAACGAAAAAACCAAAACCCAAACAATACTACAACAATAAACCTTATTTTATAAAGCATTAATGGAAAACAGCTTCTTTGATTTACAATTCACGTACACATCTACAATACTGAGAAACAAGGGAAATAAGTCCAGAGCAAGAGCCCATATGCAGAACCCTCTTGAAATACAGTAGAATTCCTTACTGAAGGTGTGTGTAAACATATATATACATATACACAGAATCACAGAATGATAGGGTCTGGGAGGCATGTCTGGAGATCATCTAATCCAACCCTCCTGCCAAGACAGGTTCACCTAGAGAAGGGCACACAGGATTGCATCCAGGCAGGTTTTGAAAGTCTCCAGAGACAGAGACTCCACCACCTTTCTGGGCAGCCTGTTCCAGTGCTCTGTCACCCTCAAAGTAAAGAAGTTCCACCTCATGTCTAGATGGATCTTCCTGTGTTCGAGTTTGTGGCCATTACCTCTTGTCCTGTCACTGGCCAACACTGAAAAAAGACAGGCCCCATCCTCCTGACACCCACCCCCTAAGTATTAATAAACATTTATAAGATTCCCCCTCAGTCTTCTCTTCTGCAGACTAAAAAGACTCAACTCCCTCAACCTTTCTTCATAAGAGAGATGTTGTAGTCCCCTTATCATCTTCATAGCCCTTTGTTGTACCCTCTCCAGCAGATCCATGTCCTTGAACCAGGGATCACAGATCTGGACACAGTACTCTAGATGTGGCCTCTCATGGGCAGAGTAGAGGGAGAGGAGAACCTCCCTCAATCTTCTTGCCACATTTTACTTGATGCATACCAGGATGCCATTGACTGTCTTGGCCACAACGGCACATTGCTGACTCATGATCATCCTATTGTCCACCAGGACTCCCAGGTCTTTTTCCACAGACCTGCTTTCCAGTAGGTCAGCCCCTAACCTGTACTGGTCCTGGGGTTATTCCTCCCCAGATGCAGGACCCTATACTTGCCCTTTTTGAATTTTATAAAGTTTCTCTCAGCTCAACTCTCCAGCCTGACCAGATCTTGCGGAATGGCAGCACAGCCATCCACTGTGTCAGCCACTCCTCCCAGTTTTGTGTCATCAGCAAGCTTGCTGAGGGTACACTCTGTCCCATCATCCAGGTCATGGATGAATATATTGAACAAGACTGGACCCAGTTACACCTAGTTTATAGCTATCTGAATGTTTTCACAGTTAGTGATTTGCAATGCACTTTTTAAGTAACTGAAAAAATGTGAGGTTGGAAGGTGCTGGTACAATTATGGGACTTCAGAAGACAGCATGGGCAATTCAGTCTAGGACAAGAAGCATGTGTAGACTGACAAGAAGTATGAAATATTTTGTGAGACTTAGTCATGTAACTAAAATTAGAATTACACACTGTTGTATAGCTGTGTTACAAAGCCTATCTATCACACATCTTGCAGGTCTATCAAACTTACACATTGCTAATTATGTGACCCAAATATTTGATATTGCATACAGGTTCATTTGATCAGAGAAACCAAGCAAACCTGCAAACTGTCAAGCTGCCTTAAATGACAGCTACTACAGGATGGAGCTCATTCTCTGCTATGATATTCTCTGACTAATACCCCTGAGGAAGCCTTGGTGGAGGAAGAAGAATGTTTCTGTCATTTCCAATATATAAAAATATATATTCATATAAAAGCCTTTATATTGCAGCTGATATTTTAGGCATGACTTTATATGCATGCTGGACTCTGTAGTGGTAATGGCAGATAAAGAGACTTGTTAGACTGTCAAAATGTGATGAATATTAAGAAGGTAGCAAGGAGTTCCTTCAAGTGGTCAAGGACCAGATCCAAAGAGGATGTAAGTGTTTAACATTTACCAAAGTTCAAAAGAAGCATCTTCATTATGGATATGCTAATCTTCACAGCCTGAAAATTCACAGTTTCTGCCTGTGTGTGTCCAGAAGTCACCCACTATAGTTGAGATAGGTTTATTCAGTTTCCATATTGGCTAGTTACAGATATACAGAAGAGAGAAAGCATATTGATGACAATGTTGTGTGACTCAGAAGCATAGAAACTCTTTTGCTAGTGGTATAAGTAAAAACCCATCAATTCTTTGCCCTAGTGTTGGTATGTATTCCCAGCCAAGCTGACAGAATGCAAGACTTCGTGTACTCTTCTTTGTTACTTGTAGTTTCTTTTTTTTCTTTGCAAAAGTCTGACTTTCCTGGGTTTTTTTCAGAGTATGTTTTTGTGTGTGCAGGTCAGGTAGAACTACAGTTGGACATGTGGAACTACAATGATAAAAATGTACAGATAGTCTGACCTTTCTCTTGAATCTTAGAGTGTTTAATTCTAGAAGCAATAATTTAACATGTTATCACAGAAAGGATTAAAGGCAGTGTTAAATTTATTCATAAACAGTGCATGTAGGCAGGCTGAACTATAATAATATTATTAAGCAAAGACTAAATAAATATAGAAATAAAATAAATGTAAAATTTAATCAAGAAATGGTAAGGTATTTCTCTACAAAATAGTTAAATATTTAAGTAAATTTATTTCTAGATCTGATTGTAATCACACATTATTATAGAAGAATTCTGTTTAAATACATATACTTAGAATAGGATTTTTTTCTATTTATGGCTTCAAAGGCCTAGTGGAAGAAGAAGAGCAAAGGAAGAAAATGAAAATATTATACCAAGAGGTGTGTGTTGGTGTTTTAGAGGTAGTTAGAGGGATAGGGTAGTCATAAAACACTAGGGCCCATCCATAACATTAATTGAGGAGAGCCCCAAGACTTTGCAGAACTTGACAAATCACATCACTTCTCTGAATTAAGTTGAGCAGTTTCTCACTGTGCTGAAAAACTTGCCAGGCAAGAGGTAACTAATTAACCTAATTAATTAACCTAATTGCTTTTTTTACTGGACTTAACTGGATAAGTCTAAAAAAGACACTTGTGGTCTCTTACCAAGTGCCCATCAACTAGAGTAGCTTTTAGGTCCTAAGGCTTTTGTGGTTTGGCTGTGAGCCATGAGTCTTGTTTTCTAATTCCTCAACCCTCTCTTTATGCAAAAAGCTGTTCTGCTCCTAAGTCTCCATCCAGAGTCCTCCTCCTCCCTTACAATTTTTTTTTTGTTATTATTATTTGGTGTTCAAAGGCTGCCCTGCAAGATATAGCTGTTGTCCTGGGAGTCTGCACCAGTATGAAGCTTATCAGGTCTATACCTTCGTATCTGTGCTGTCTGCACTGAGAGCACTTTCTTAAAATTCTGCCCCTAAGTGTCATTCCCCTCCTTGCAAATGTGTTTTATTTCCTCTACATTTTTCAGTTTTCTCTGTGGGAATATCATGGTTGTTTTGTTTTATTTACCATTGTAATGTGTGGGCTATTAGACCCACTTATGTCTCCTAGCGATTAGGATATGCCTTTGAACAATACAACCAGAGTTCTGTAGTCTTGGCTTAGTTTTACTGTTTTGCCTGGTCAGAACTGAAGTTTTAGTTTTTCAAGTCCAACAGAGGAAGGTGCAACAAAAAAAAATCCAATCTGTCCCCAAAAATTATTTAAAATGAAAGCAGTGAAATCTTTTAGAGTTTATAACAGTTTACAAGTTGGGTCAATTGCCTCAGGCTCATGATGTTTGCAATGATATTTTCCACAGAACACAGTGTGAGAATATTGCTAAAGCATTTTAAATACCATATAGGAATATTTCTGAGTTTCTGAAGATTGCAAGAGATTTCTCTCCAACTTTCCTTGCCTTAAAAAAGCTGTGTGCAACAGATTATGGAAGAAAGACTGCTGAAAAGAAAGGAGTTCTTCAAAAGGAAATGTTGTATTTCTGATAATGCCAGAAATATATCTAAGAAAGCATTTAATCTTAATTTCCCCAAATCCTAATTGTTTTTATTCAGATTGAATATTAGTAGCTACGTCCTCTGTATTCAAGAATAGTGGGTAGAAAATGGTCAACACAGAGGAACTCTGAAATACAAAGACAGTGAAGGTTGTGCAGTGCATGTAAGATTTTGTTCCATTTTTATTAACTTCCGTGAAAAAGAAGCATTTTTGTGTAGTTGACATTTTTGTAAGACCAGTGGAAAATGCAGTTTAAAACTTTTTCACTTGATGCAGCCTTAGACAACATTGGTAAATTGAGCAATGGGGGTGACAATTTTAGGTTCTCCTTGAAGTAGTACCCTGTGGCAGTTGAAAGATTAGGGACATGCAGCTATTTTATAACATGAATAAGTACTGAAATACTGGAAGGAACTATTAGCTGAACCTGTTTCTGCTTCTGGGGAAGGTCTCCAACAGATCACTTTTGCAATGAAATGAATAAAGTTTAGAAATATCCAGACCATATTTTACTGCAACATTTACCATCCCTTGCAGAAATGATCATTTCTAAAAGCAAGGTTGCTTCATTTTAAGGGAGTCTAGAAAATGTATTGGAGTAGAATAATGGATTTCATATTTACATTGAACAGCAAGACACAGTCATTGAACAGACTGACTAAACAAATCATAGAAACCAGATGCTCTATCTTGTTTCTCAGATGCAGCAATACTGAAAGCCATATTTATATTCAAATTATTGTCTTCAGTTGAAATGAGGGATAGATTTATACCAAATTCCTTAAATATAAGCCAGTGAGCAAGTTCAAAACTTTTTTAGAGTTTGAAATTGCATTTCTCTTCTTGCCTGAGGTTTTTTTCTAACAGAACTTGTATCTAGACTGAATGAAGTTTTTGTCTCCAAACAACTTTAAATATTTTAACCTCCATCACTTGTCTCTACATAATAGAGAAATACAAACAGAACTGAACTGCAAGCAAAACATCTGCCAAATTTCTCTGTAATGCCATTTAGTTTTCTTTAACTGTGAATCCAAAATTTCACCATCATAAGATAGAAAAGAAACTGATACCACGTATAAAAACAAAGATTTTACAGCATAGCTTGTAAAAGCACTATTCCTAGCTACTGAATCATATTGTCTAGTGCTGACAGTATTTAGAAGCATTGAATGGAAAAGTTATACACAAAAGAGAAAAAACTTTTTTTAAGGAATTCTTTTTAGATTTGAATTAGTGCAGCTATTAACAATTTGCTGTGATATTGTGTAACACCAGGGAAATTCAGTTCCCATAGATCACAAACAGTAAACTACTAAGGGTTTTTAAAAGCTGTTTAAGCTGATAGGATCTGGGGTGTCACCCAGGAAATTAACAGAAAGGGATTTTCATACTTTAAATAAATTCAGTTATAGCCATGAAGAACTGAAAAATGACACTGTCTCCATATAAAAAGTTATTCAGGAAAGAACCACTCTAAAAACACCTGCATCAAAGGCACTTTCCTCAAGGATTAGGTTACTTGATGAAAGCAGAAGGTCTATTGAGATGATATTCATTAGATGCATGTGCACTTATCAAGATGGACACCCAATAAATAAACTCAGAAAACAGAGTTGTGTCCATGTGTAACTAACTCCTTAAGGCATATTTACTTAAAACAGTGAAAAGCCATCAAAAAATCTGCCTCAGACCTAAACATCCCAACCACCCAATTAAATTAAAAAAAAAAACAACCCAACCCTCACGCAACTAACCACCATCAATTAAAAAAACCACAGACATTTCATCATGGAATTATGGGACTCCTAGCTAGGCAAATAATGAACATACAGTATCAAGCACTGTCAGGATTATCTGTATTGTGACTGTGACTGAACACCTGAGTGGACTTGAAATCTTTTCATACTTGCTAGAACCATGAAAATTTGTCTCTACATTTTCTTCTCTACATCTGCTAGTCCTTGAACACAGGTATCTAAGTGATAGATACCAGCATGCAAACTGTCAAGAACCTAGCTTCCAAGGAACAGTGTGCTCTAGGCTGCCCCTGTTTCTTTACTTGAAAGCTAAAAGGAGAGTCTGCATTCTTGTCTAGATCTCTGCAAAAAGGTCCCATTTTCCCTGTCATTAGGCAGATATGCACTGTTTAATGCTCTTCCTGTACTTTGAACTAAAACATTTTCTTCATAGTTTAACATAGACACTGGAAGAAATCCTCAGCAAGCTCAAGTGTTGTAGTTTAAATGTTATAGCCTAGCCTCCTCTTTACCACTGATATCCCAGTGACTGAAATATTATTAGCCTCCTGCAGAGACATCTCAAGTGCTCTCAGTCCTATTCATCAAGCAGTGCAGATAATTGAAGCAACCTATGTGTTTCACTGCACCATTCCCTGTGACTCTGGCCGGGCTGTACTTGCCTTTTTCTATTATATCCTTTAGATACTTATATATAGACTGAAATGGAGGCTACCTGCAGTATATTTTTCTCGAAGGAACTGGAGATACTCTCTCATTAAATGACTGAGGTTGACATTCACTATGTCCAGATTGCACTTTTTCTTCCCCTCCCCCCCCCCTTTTTTTTTAATTGTGTATATAGCTCTTTGATTTCAAGACAAAATGAGGATGATAGCATTGATAGAAATTCATAGTCCTAAATCACTCTTATGTATTCTTGGCAGTTCTGAAGTACAGTCTGGCATGTGTCCTCATTCCTTTAATAGAACTAAGAAGGTGTATATGGCAGCAATAAGCTGAAATTTGCACTGTCGAAGAACAGAAGCATTAGAATTTGTTTGATAGGTGTTGCAGCACACTTACAATTCCTCTGCCTATGACAGTGGTAGATGTCAATATTGGAAGCAGCACAGGAGGCTTGCTATCTAAAATTTGGAGGTTTATAAGCTGTAAATCCATGTCTGTCATCTTATCAAAACTATTGCTTAGGGAGTCTGCTTTTGAAGAGCTGACATTTTTTTATCAGCAGTGGTCATTATGGACAACTACAGTGATTTGAGAAATGACACATTCCCTCTCCATGAACAATACTGATGAGCTGCAAAAGTAGATGTAGAAGAGAGTTAGGGTTTATGTAGCTAATAATATTGAGTGTTTACTGTGGGACAGTCATGATTCATGTTCTTCCTACCTAGCTGGAAACTCACCTGGACATTGTCCTTAATGCTGAAACAAGACCTTAGCTTTTCATAATTTTCCTGGGATGCAACCCATGGGATAAGTTTTCTTAGGCTGGCTAAGAATTACAGCTGAGGGTCTGAACTCTCTAACACTCCAGTATTGGACACTATAATAACAGAGACGTCTTCTAATGTCCCTGGTTTCTACTATGCTATTTTTAAGTTGGTTTTTACCACATTTTATGAGGTTTCTGTGCCTATGCACAGTATGTGGTTAGTGACTGGGTATAGTTAGTGTCTGGGCTATTGTGTTTTCCAAAACCCAAGACTGTGGGTATGTCTTCTCACAGCTAATTTATAGTCCTTGTCTTAAAACACAACTCTGTTTTATTTTTGCAGACAATATTAAAGTATAAGCTATTGAGAGACTATTAATCTCCTTAAGATAAAGAATCTGTTCGTAATCATTCAACGTGTCCTTACTTTATTTAGCTGAAGGAAGCATCTACAGGAGACAGACACTTTTTTGATTTTAAGTGCTTTGTAACTTTCTTTTTAAAGTCTTCAGCAAAATATGTATACATACAATTTTCTTTCTCCTTAAAATCTCTGGAAAAAAAAATGAAATGAGCAAAACACAACCAATTAAGTGCAAAATCTTTACTCTATATTTCCTCATTCAATACACAGCAAAAAGAACCTAGTCCTAAGACACCTAGTTCTGTCTTGCTATCAGTAGATAATATCGTTTCTACTGCCAACTTCTTATTTTAAACTTTTTTCCCCCTCTTTTCTGAAAAAAAAAAAAAAAAAAAAAAAAAAAAAGAATAAAAAGCAAGGCACTTTTAACTTTTCTACTTTTCATCCAGATGTCCTCTTTAAGCCTTGGCAACCAGCCAGAAGCATAAAACAGAATGGAAATAATAAAAATCTCTCTATTGCATTTTGTGTCTTGCCTTAGATACACTATTTTAGCTTTTTATTCCAATTTTCTTTTTTAAATGCTAGTATCTGAAGGCCAAAGAACCCATGGTCCATTATCTATCTGATGTTACTGTTGTGTAAGTAATTTTTTTATTTCAGAAAAACAACATTTCCATATTTTGAAACCCATTCAGGCAAAATACCATTACCAGTTTCTCATTTCTCCATCTGTAAGGTGGCTTCAGGTGAAGTGCTTGTTAGGGTCTTAGGGGCAGAAATGACCAGAAAGCTTGTTTCTTGTTTGGTTTGGTTCAGAAAACTACATCTTGTTGAACTGCTATTCCAGAAGTATTAGAGCTCCTGGCTGGACTTTAATGGAAGCAGTTGAGAACTACAATTTGCATGAAATGGTTGGATAGCATTGGTCACAGGCCTAAAGAAAAGAAGGAGAAAGGTAGTTTTCCTTCAGAATTGCCAAGATTGGCTTTTCAGGTATAGGTTTAACTGCCCTCTATAGAGAATGCTGAAAAATACTGTTACAGTTGAGCTCATTCCTCAGTTTGGAGTACTGAATGCAAACAAGCAGCAGCTACAAATGTCAGCCCCTCAGGACTGAGGAGTTTAAACTCACCAGTTTTTAAACTTCATCTGTTTGTCATTGAGGAAAATCTTTTTTTCTGGTATCAAATGATTCAAAGTTGAATCTTATGTAGCTTATTAAAATATGTATCTCTGTTTTTCAGTGGTCTGAGTATATGGCAAAAGACAAAATTTCCAAACAAATCCTGTATACAGGATTTCATAAGTCTCAGAACAGAAAGTTGGGATCCTAAGTCTCTCCTCTTTCACTGTTTGTTTTGTTTTGGGTTTGGGTTTAGTTTTGGTTTTGGTCTGTTTTCTTTCTGTTTTTCATCCTCTTTGTTTGTACTCTTACGTGTATAACTTACGTATTTTCTACTCAAACAGATGGGTAGTAATTTCATAATTAGCTTATTTGCACTAACTTGGGAAAGTCAAAGAAACAGAAGGGCCTTAAAATCAGTCATTATGAAATCTTACATTACTTTCTGAGTTCCCCACCACACCCTCACAGGGTCCCATTGATGAGGATCTGTATAGGTAGATAAACCACAGTAACGCATTCAGTGATCACAGTTGTCAGGTGAGCTGTATTTTACTGTGTGTATGTATTTGCCTAAGCCTTCGTAAATGTGATGGAATGGAAAGTATTCCACAGTCAATAGCTCCAAATTGTCTCTCAAAACATTTGCATGGCTCAGGTAAATAGGAAGGGTGGGGTTTTTCTGCTTCTAATTAGTGCTGCATTAACAGATTTTACTGCTATTTGCATAAGCTAGGAGCACACAAACAGTCAATTAAGACTGAAGTTTTGTAGCTTTTTTGAACTGCAATAACTCTCTTGCTTTGTAATCCTATGTTTGTTCCCCAAAGCTGGGTCTGTTTAAATCACCTCCTGTTGTCCCCTGTGTTTCTGGAGCTTTCCATGTCTAGTAAGGTTTTCACAGTTCCATTCCTGTGCTCAGAGTATTTTTCTTCATGTGATTTATTCCTGGCACCATTGGCTTTTCGTGATTATTCTGAGCCAAGGAGTCTAACAGAGTTCTGCTTCCTCCAGTGTTTCACTTCAAACTGATAGGAATTGTAGAACATGATCCTCTGCAAAAGAAAACAGCCCATTTACAAAGGTTTTTCTGAGAACCTCTTTCATACAAAAGCTCCTGCACAGCTGAAGAATAGGTCATCAATATCTGTCAGGGAAGAATGCCACAGACCTGCAGGCTGAGAAACAAATGCAGAATAGTTATACCAGGATGATTCAACATTTTGGTTGTCTGTACAGGAGAGCATCTTGAGCTGAATAAGGAAATGCTGGATCATCTTCTCTCAGTAAGTGCTAAATAAATATATGTGAAATTTATTCTCGGAAGTCCTAGCTGTGAGTGTTCTGGGGAACCTGTGGAGAGCTAGACCCTGAACAATCTGGGGGCAGATTTTAAAATATATACATGCTCATGAGATTTCAAAACATGACAGTCTCATTCTCAGCAGAGTGTTAGGGGGAGTAAGACACTTAATATGTTAGAAGATCCCACAGGGAACCTGTAGTTATTTACAGGGAGGGGCTCTGTGCCTGGAGATAGGAAAGCACTGAATTCCAACACATTCCTTAGCACATCAAGACAGATATTGTACTTTCCACTACTTCACTGTATTGATATTCATGTCTATGGGAAAGCAAATATGCAGAAGGACAATTTTGGAAATTTGTCTAGTATGAACTACTTAGTAATATGTCTGCTTTCAGTGTAGAAGTTGTTTCGGGCAGTACTCCACATAAGGATAAAGGCCTGGAAAGTAGAACTATGTCTAAAAATTTGTATTTGGAAGGCTAGGAGATATGCCCACATACATGTGAGAAATGAACATAATAAATTTGCAGATTATGATTAGCTGATACTTTACTGAACCTCAGAATCTTTTCACTGAAGACCAACAATACCTTACTTAACTGAGGGACATCTTATCCAGTCAACAGTGTCATACATACTTAGAAGTTCTATCAAAGAAAAACCCATAGAGATAATTTCTGTATAAATGGTGGGTTGTCTAATTAGATATGGTAGGTTTTTTATATTATTCTGAAAAGATCTTCTCTACTAATTTTTTAGACTTCATAATTCAGTTACACAAGGCTCTGGCAAAGTTTATGTAGAGGTTTTCACTCACTTATAGCTAATCATCAAAAAGGTACACTTCTTTACAATGTTACACATTATATATACACAGCAGAGATTGTTTCCAGTAGAAAGAATTTTACAGCATTATCAAATGTTACTAATACAGCGAAGGAGCTCTAGATATCACTAAGAGAGCTCTTTATTGTAGTAAATAAACTGATACTGTACCTGACATTCCTGAGTTAACAATACATCCTACATATATCTATTTGGAACCTTCATGAAGTGAATATGGTACAGATAGAGGTTTCAAAAAATTGTCCATCTAGTCACGCTCTTTCTCATCTCTATATTCGAATATATATGCTTATTTATTCTAAAAAGTTCTTAAAACATTTTCTGCTAACCCACATAATAGTTGAGTCTTCTCTAAAGAGCCAATATTCTGTTTCACTTGCAATGAGGTAATTTGACCAGCCTGGGTTATCTCCGGAGTGAAAGAAAAAGCCTGTTCAAAAATTAAAAACAAAAATTAAAAAAAAAGAAAATCATAAAAAGTGGAAAATTCTAGCATCCAAATTCCTCAACTGCAGGAATGACATCTTGTGATCATAGAGTCAAAAACATGCTTTCTTAGTTTCAAAGGTAGCTCAGGAGCACCTAAACAATCTTAAAATTCCCTCTGTGTTATCCCTTGCAGACCATATATTCACCAAACTGTATATACAGGAAAGGAACGGATGGATATATCTATAGAACTACTCTCTTAAGCTCCCACTTGGATTCCCACTTGGATGATGGCATATGTATGAGTAGAAGAATGTACTTATCTCCAGTGGCTTGTCTTGAAGAGGTCTGCTTCCTACATCAACAAATCAGACAGCAAGCTGTAGTACATAGACCTTGTGTCATATTTGACCTCAGGACTCATTAACATATCATGCAGCAGTTCAGCCTTTTTTGACATGGTATTATAAGGCAGAAAAGAGTATCCAAAGTAGTAGTTCTTTGAGGCAAAAATTGAATGATGACTCCAATGAATACTCAAGTTCTGGTGATAACTGGAAGTAGAAGCATGAATATCAAGTGTTGCTCACAGTCTTGCATGAAAACCCACATCCTTCTAAATGTACCTACATCTATTTCTTTTAACTGATGATGTGAGAGTTAAAAACTCATAATTTCTTAAGCTTTTTTAGGTATTACAGGGGAGCTTGTTTTACTATGATGATTAGCCATGGTCAATGAAAAAAACCCATGTACCAGAAACATACATGTTAGACCAGCTTTAAGCCCATAGGACTACTAAAATCAAAATAATTATGTGCAGTTTCCCCTCATGATTAAAGTAACCCTTTCCAAGCCTCCAAATATGGACTTATATGAGCTTATAAAAATGAAGCCAATCCCTTCAAAGTAAAACAGTAGGATACATAGCAAAGGGTTAGGCAGATGGCAGATTCCCCTTAGTGAAAGTGGATGATTATGTAAAATTTAAATAAAAAAAGTTCCCAGCACATATGGCAGGAGAAGTTGAGAACTGGTGTCTGCAAGCATGAGAGAAAAGAATTCCTCCTTTTAGCTGCTGCACAGAGGGAAAAACAGTCCTGAGCAACTTTATCGTTGACTTCCTGGATTCAAAAGATGTTTACAAGAAGACCTTTTCCTGCAGCACTGCCATACTGTCAAAAGAATCTAAATTTTAAGTTGCATTTTAAAAACTTTATAGTTCCTATGCTTCTCTGATAGTAACTGCTTTAATCATAAGGAAATGAGGACAAATTGTCATCACACCTATGTGCACTCTGTGATATGACTCACTTATTTAACACTATTAGCTCAATTTCCTGTTAATAATTTGTGTGTGAAACAACTCTAATCTTTTTGTATATTTGAAAAGTTTACAAAAGTTATTTGTGTTTTGTGTGCACAACTCCTAGCCAATGAGTTGTTCATGAATTATCTGTTATGCTATTTATATTTCCTAATCTGTCTGGTATTACTATCTAGCAGCATTGTTGTCTCTCCTCACTGAGTATAGTCAACCTTGAGGAAGCATAAAGAACAGAAAATAGAAACACTTGTACGAAATTACGTATTTTACATATATAAAAATATATATACACATAGACACATAAAAATAGATTTCTACAAGACTGTGACGAAACATTCTTTGAACAGACTAAACTGTTGGTGCTGTTAACATTTTGTAAAGAAAT
>WTSP01010650.1:129146-158324 GCA_025331215.1 Actenoides lindsayi | reverse complement strand
TTTCCTTTTCCTTCTTTGTTATATATATTTTTTTTTTAAACAAAGGTACATTTGAAATTGCAGAACTTCCTTTGACACAGAGATTCCAAATTTTGTTGAGGTCTATTAAATCACTGGATCAGATGTCATGCTCAGCTCAGGTTTGTTATACTCCCACCTTACATGTAAAAGCTGCCACCCCATAATGATAGAGATTCACAACCGCCTTGTGAAATTGAAAAAGATCATGGGAGCTGCAGGCATGTAGAGAGTCAAGTCTGTGTTATTTCCCACTAGGTATGGTATTTGGAAATATCCCTTTGAGGTAGTATAATTGACTTGTGCATCTGCTGTTCCTTGGAGACTCAGAGATTCTAAATATAATTTTTTAATAGCATGTCTCTGGGGCCCTATCTCCCTCTGTTATTTCTCCTACTCTCTCTCATCTTTTTTTTTTCCTTTTTTTTTTTTTTTTTTTTTTTTTGGTTGATTATGGATATCATGTTCCAGGTGCTCTAGGAATATAAGCTGATTTCCTTACTGAGATGCAATTCAAGAGATTTTTTTTGTCATTTTCCCCTGACTTATAATAACGTTTTCTAATAATCTGAGGCTAGGCATTTTGACAGAAGATTTCTCCTCTAATTTTCTCTCAAGGATATTTATAATTGTTCTTAAAACTTCTCGATGTCCTAAATCTCCAGGCTTTTGGAGAAGCAGTTCAGGTGACTGCATACTTTGCTCTCCACATTATCACAGTCTTTTCTCCAGGCCAGTTCCTCTGCTACTGCTGTGCTTCACTTCTGTTCAGTGAAGATTTCTCCACAAGGGTTAGATGTGGTTATATGGCAGTTTCAGATCCATGATGCCAGTTGAATGGAATGACCTTGAGTGGAGGCTAGGTGAGAATATGTGCAGAGGAAGAGACTGGCTGATGGAGCACAAACAGAAAGGAGAACATCCTTGCTGCCCTGGAAATCGAATAGAGAAAGAGTCAGAGAATGGAATAGCAAGAGAGTCAATCTGAAGAAAAGAAAAAGGATGGACATAGTTGGAGACACAGAGGAAAGATGAGTCATTCAGAGAGGAAAGTGAGATAAAGACCTGCAGCAGAAAAACCAGCAAAATGAGGACAGCGCTCTGTCACGAGTCCCAAAGTCCTGCTGTATTTTCCAAGGGCTGTGTGAAGCAGCATAGATTTCTCAGTCCATGCATCTCTCAGAGCAGGCTATAGGGATAGAATAGAAAAGCATCTATAGCATAGAGCCTCTTATACAGCAGAGACACTCCAGACCTTCCCCTTCCTTCTACCTTGCTCTATACTTGATACAGTGACTCTCTTGTTCCACCTCATCTGAGCTATGGTTTGCTGCATGGCAGCAAGGATCACAAGCAGCTAAGTCAAGGGAACTAGTATCCCCTGAACTTACCTGCAGATGCTGTGTCTTCCTGTCCAGACTGCTTCTGCAAGGCAGTCTCCTGGGCCATGGCACAGAAAGTTGCTCACCCTAGCAACTTGCTTACCTTTGAAAATGTGGACTTTGTATGATGTGGTGTGTGTTTCCACAGACACAGCCCAGGAGTGACAGCTTTGTTTTGTCTTAACAAACGTATTAGTTCCTAGAATATCGAGTGGTGAATCCCACCTTGAAGATCTGTGAACCCAAAGACCTTCCTGTGAAAAAAACAATGGTGGTTGACCTTCATGCTGGGACAAGTGTTGTTGCCAGAATCCCACCAGAGGTTAAAAATACTTGTGCCATGCTAATGAAAGCACTCAGAGCAGTAAGTGAAGCTCAGGTGAACAGCAGTGGGATTTATGTTGTGTACAGAGACAGTAAGAGTCACCAGGCTGACCTTACTGGGAAAGTTTTCAGAAAGCCTGACCACTGAGAGACATTCCCAAAAGGGAAGCCATCCTTCAGGGAGAGACAACCCCTGTTTTCCTGAGAGACTGATTTCTGGCATTGAAGTAGCACAGTTAATAAGGTCTTAGGCCAGGAAACAGAGTGGAAATTTGGGAAATGCTAGTACAGTGTTTGTCCCTATGTTTATTGGTTTAATACACAGAAAGAGCAACACTGGGTAAAAGAAAAATATATAGAAATAGATGGATGTACAGCAAGGAATAAAATGAAAAGGCAAAGAAAATGAGAGTACAGATGTTGCCTGGAACAGTAGCAAAACTAGTGATACTACCTGAGCAACTCTTGTACACTGTTTAGCTAGAAAAATGGGCAATATTAGACTGAAACAACCAAGGTGCATTAACATTAGTCCAAGGAACATGAAAAACAGGAAAATATCTATTAGTTATTAACTTGTTATTATAGAAAAGTGTTGAGAGTAACAGTCATGACTGGAACATAGGTATTGAAGGGTATACTGTTTTCAGGAACAAAGATAAAGTTAGCTGGGATTATGTATATTAAGGGTGTGATGGCCAAAGAAGTACTAGCAAAGCTAAAGGAGAATTGACTTGGCTTAAAATTACTTTGGGGAGAAACCGGAAAAATGCTCCCCCTGGGTGTCTATCCTAGCCCATGGGATCAGAAAGCTCTTCAGCATGTATGAGAGAGAGACAAAAATATAACTAGGACTTGAGTCAGTTTAGAAGACTATATTTTCTGAAATGTAGATTGTAAAATAAGTGCTATTAATAAAAGTAGGGCCTAGTTATTCTTGAATATGATAGCTAAAAGACTTCATCACCAAATAATCACTGAGCTTCATCAAAAGTGCTGCTGTAGCCTTGATTTCAGTTAGCAGAGAGAATTTTGCAGGAGAGCTTTATGTGGGACCTAACAATAGATTGATCATGAGTTGGATAGCAACATGGTAAATAACAGGCAATTTGATTTTGTCAGGAACAAATTGTATAAAGCCAACCTGATTTCCTACTCTGACAGGTAACAAGCCTTGCAGATAACGACAGAGCACCTTAACTTGTTAGGTTTTGACACTGCCGTATGTGAGACTTCCATTAGCAGGCTAAAGAAATGCAGCCTGGATAAAATTACTATGATATGGATTCAAAACTGTTTGGAAAACTGTACTTGTAAAACAGTTATCATCGATTCACTGGGTGACTAGAAGGATGCATCAAGTTGGGCATCATGGTCACTTGATAACTTCAGTCATGGCATAATTCATGCCCTTAATAAATTATAGAAACCCTGTTGAAAAGCACTTATATGATACAGGGGAAAGCATTCAAATTTAAACTTATCTAGATGCATTGGAGAAATAATCTGAAAAAAAATGGGATGCAAATCAATGAAGATGAGTACAAGGTGCTGAGGAGCAATCAATAGTACCAGCACAAAATGGGAGCAGCTGTACATAGTTCTGCTGAGAGGGATATAGAGGGTTAGAGTGGATCACAAACTGCTGGAGAGTCAATAATAGTAAATCACCTGTTGCAAAGAAAGCAAACATCATGCTGGGATGTATAAATAGTAGTGTCATATGTAAGGTATGTGAAGTAATACATTTTCAGTTTAGCCTCAACTGCATTAAGTTTTGAATGCTGCGTTTTGAGAAGGATGCAGGTTTTCCTGGATTTAGTCCGGAAAACAAAATCAGGAATGCTCAGAGGTGTAGAAACCACAACCAGTGAGGAAAGATTGAGTGATCTGGGACCTGCTTAGCCTGGGAAGAGAAGATTGAAAGGGTTTATAAGGAAGGAGGAAGCTGCCATGAAGACAATAACCTTTTCTTTGCGTCTGTGGTAGAGAGGACAAGCAATAATGGTCTTAAATTGCAGGAAAAGAGATTCAGATGAGACATTGGGGAACAATTTTGAGGGCAGAGAGAGTAATACAAGGAACAGATTGCTTGGGGAGGTTATGGAGTATCTGCCAGTGGAGGTTTAAAAGACCAGGTTAAACACATGCCTGTCAGGAGTGATGGAGGTCTGGACAGCTGATCATCGCTTGGGGCAGAGATGGACTACATGAGCTCTCAAGGTCCCTTCAAGTCCTACAGCTATATGGCTCAGTTCAAACTGAGTGGTTGGAGAAATAAAAATGAATCATAATGGAGAGTTTCCTTTTATTTCCAAAGGGTAAACTTTGTGCAAGCAAAGAAATCAGCAAGTCAGCTGGACTTGGGAACCCGGAGGCTTTAAAAGAGGAGTGGGGGAATACATTTAAGTGGGTAGTGCAAAATGATTTGGAATTTGTATCCCAGTAAAAGGGAACAAGCTTGGAGGATATGAAAGACCAACTTCTTTAAAAAGGTTAACTTTAAGAATGTCTCAGCCACAAGCAGAGAACCTGGAAGGAACAGAGGAGAGCAGAAGCAGCACACTGTCTACAGTATTAACAAATTTCTGAATGCTGCCATCCCTAAATATGAACATCAAAGAAATAACTTGTGGTGGCAGTTTAGAGCAGATGTGAGGTGAGAGACAACAAGATGAGTTGGGAGGTTCCAAAGGAGTTGTAAGTTTTCAGGGAACTGTAGATAGAGAAAGGAGACTTCCTTTCTCCCTCTACCACTCAATACCCTTGCAGCCACTGTCATCTCAAAATGCAGATCTCCTCTATTTCCCCCCCAGCTCCAAAGGAGCTACAAGAGTTCCCTATTTCTACTCTGAACCCAAAGTAGCTACCCATATGTGCCTCTCAGGCTACTGCTTGTGGTGGCACATGTGAAAGAGGGATTCGTGCCTCCAGGAAGGGCAGCAAAGAATCAGGACTGCAAGGCCTAACTTACTTCTCTGACTGCCTTCCAGAGGAGCAGAGGGTAGGAGCAGCAGAATATGTTCAGAAGGCATATTCTGGTGGCAGCAGTATCAGCCACTCTGGCCCCGTCAGTGTTAGCAATCACAGCAAGGCCAACTCTGCAGTGTGTGGTGTAGGCCATGAAAGCCGTAGGCCATGAAAGCCGTAGGTCTGTGGCCCTTTTATTACCCCCCCCAGCAGTCTGCTGCACTTGATAACTGCCTAGTCCACCTGCACATCAAGGCAGCCTTGGAAAGGGGATTAAGCAACAAAGGAAAGGTATGTCTTGGGAGGTCAGAAAGTGCAGGGATGAAGTGAGAATTGCCAGAAGTCAAACTGAGTTAGTCCCTGCAAAGGAAATGAAACAACAGAAGGATCCTTAATGCTATAAATGAAAAAAAAAAATAAAAAAAAATGAAGTGGAGCCTCTGTATGTAGTAAGAAAAAATTTGCACAGTTCTAAACTAGAGGGATATATTGCCCCTAAGAGTAGAAATATAAAGCGTGGGGGCAAAGTCAGGTGGACTAATGGGAGTAAGTGTACTGAAAAGGCAATGATTATATGCAAGATAGAAGAAATTCATAGAGCTTACTGTGCTCAAACCAGGAAAACACCCTCCCCAGCACGCTAAAAGAACTGGCCCATGAAATCGTAGGTCTAGTAGATGGGATTTTTAATAAATCTGTCTGATCACTGGGGGTTCCTCTGCCTGGATAAATAGCAAATGTAGTGCCCATATTTAAGAAAGAGAGGGAGAGCGATCTAGGCAGCTATGGGCTTGTATTTTTTTCCTCAAGGGCATAAATGGATTCAGAGCAAATTATGTCAGAAAGAATAATTGAAGACATGGAATAGAAAATGGGATATAGTGCAATATGCCATTATCAAAAAGAGATTGTGCCAGACTAACTCGATATCTGTCTTTGATAAGGTAACTGATGTTCTAGACAAGGGAAAAGTAGTAGATCTTCTCTATCTGTACTTCATTAAAATCTGGTGTGGTGCCACCTGGGAAATTATTAGTTAAATGAGGGAAGATGAGGATTAGTATAAGAATTGTGAAGTGAGTAAGGAATTGGTGAAAGAGGGGAAGGAGGCAGCTATGCTGGAAGGAGATTGCTAGGTAAGTTCTTATACCTTGATCTTAGGACGCATGTTTTCAATGGTGACTTTTGGCCTAAAGTTAGCAGTGGGTTAACAGGCAGCCTCATCAATGCCTAGAATCACCAGAGTATCACACAAGGTTTTGTGGGGATTGAGCCAACAGGAATGGGAGGGAATGCAGCAGCATGAAATGGAAGGCTGCAGATTTGGGCACTGTCAGCAAGAGTTCCACCTGCATACTGAAAGCTTATCAGTTTGAAACAAGAAAACAGAAGACAGACTTACTTGTAGCAGTCAATCACAACACGACTATAAGCCCACAGCTTGAAACGGCCATGATAGAGGTAAATGAGATCTTAGGATGTGCCAGGGGAGAAGCACATTCTATATACAGGGTAGTACCATAGTCGTTGTACAAAAGAGGTGTAGACATCACCTGGAACAGTTGGTGTCATTCTTGTCAATCATTTTCAGGAGAGAAGTATTAATCCTAGAGCAAATGCCAACATGGAAAACGTGTATGATCAGGGGAATGGCAAGCCCATCATGTCAGAGGAAATGAGCCAGCCCTGTTCAGTCTAGGCAAAAGGAGACCGGGGAGATACAATTACTCTCTGTAAACACATAATTGGGTCAAACACAAGGGAAGGAGAAATGCTAGTTTAATTGAAGTTCACTGTTCTCGCTAAAGTCGTGAGCTAAACTTGTACTGGGAATTAGATGATTTCTGTCCATCAAAGGAGAGTAGTCTGAGCACAGCTCTTCAAGGGTTACTGTAGGGGCAAACAGTATAAGGTGTTTTGAGCACACCATGTTGAGGGATGAGACTGTATGGTGTGACAAAGCCAAGAGGCAGAGCTCAGTGCCTCAGGAGGTCACTTTCTGCTATCGTATCCTATATAGGCTGGTGAGCAATTTCAGGACAGTTGTAATTAATGCCTGCATTCCAAGGAGCTGTATTGCTGCCAGTAATATCTAGCAGCATATAAAAAGGTTTTGTATCAATGTCTCCTCTCCTTGGGCTGTGGCCCTTTCCCCTTGCCTGCAGGTACAGTATGAATTTGTAGGGACAGGGGGATGGATGGTGGTCTGAAGCAGTGCCAGCAGCGTGGGCACAACAAAGCAGACACTGCAGACAAACTCAGAGCCCCTACCATACCAAGAGCAGCAGGATCAACCTCCTTTCCTTTGCTCCTGAGATCTATGGTCATTAATAGATACCCATGACATCTCTTTCTCATCCCGGTTATGAAAGGTATTGCTTCCTAATGGGAGTGGACTGGAGGGTGAAGTTGCAGCCCTCCTCAGTATGGTCCACTAAATGCTCCTACAAACTGTGCTGGTTCCCTGGGATGGAGTGTGCCAAGGTGTTTCATATCCATGATGCGTAGGGACTGAGGTGGTGTAAGCAGTCCAGATTTCTAACAAGGACAAGGAACAGAGATTTATACTTCTTTTTATCCTGAAATCAGGCTCTCTGTGTGTGTGAAACAGTTATGGCAATAAGAGAGCTGCTGATGGAAAAGAGATCCACCATCCCTTGTGGGGACAGCAGGGGAAATATCCACCCCATTGCCTTGTGCACTCAGAGGGAAATCGCACCTCAGAAAACCTGCCACTACCAGTAGTGACTGATGGCTCTCCTTGTACTGGTTGGTGGCTCTTTGCTGAGACTAGTGTAAACATCACAGGTACCATCGCTGAGAACAGTTGCTCCTTCTATCCTTCATCCCCCAGGGATTTGCTACTGTCATCCCCTTGTTTTAAGCTAGTGAAGAGAGTATCACAGCCGCTCTTAGTCAAAAGAGGAGGGGGTGGAGGCCCATCTGGGCCCTTGGTTTGATTTTATATTTATGAAACAGCTTAAATGTCAGCTTGAGTGAAAAATGACACCTTCCCAAGTTTCTCATATTAATGCCCGTGGCTGCCACTGGTTTCTTTAGGAAGGCAGATTGTGGTTTTTCCACTCGCTCTCCCCCAAAGGCTGAAGGGAAAGATGAATTGGACTGATAGATGAGACTGCAACTGCTGATAAACTGCTTTGCTGACAGGAGAGGGAGAGGGAAATGGAGGGGTGGCCTATACTGAGGAGGGAGGAAGGGAGGGAAGGAGGGAAGGATGGAAAAGAGAGATGGGAGAGGATAGCCTGTATTGCAGAGAGCTGTGAGAGTGGTGTAAACTGGAGAGAGAGATATGGAGGGAGGATGGTTGACTGTGCAGAGAAAAGAAAGAAATAAACTGGCACATGCTAAGATCAGGGGGATGCAATGGGAAAAATAAAAATCACATGCTAAAAACAACTGTGGAAGCACTAATTATGTACGACAATGTATATATGAAAAAAGGAATAAATAAAAATAAACCCACTACCAGCAGAGAAACCTCCTCTCGGGTCTGTGCTAAGTATTGCCCTGGGTTGCTGGAGGCTGTAGATCATTGGAGGGCCTTCTTCTGCAGATGCATGTCCATGACACACTGCTGAATCCTGAAGAGACATCCAAGGCAGAGCCAAGACAGCCAGTTCTGGGAGATGGCAAGCCACTTGGGTACTGTGCTGCAAGCGTGGTTAGCTAGCCAGGGCCATTGTCCCAAAAGCGCCTCTCTACATGTGCGCACACTGGTACAGATACCTGATCTTCCTTAGATATAATTTGGGTATGTACACATTTCAGGGTGCAGTTCTGATGGATGTGGTTTGTCTTCTCCATCTGCCCGAAGGGACTGGAACAGAAGGTTTCCCTCACCAGGACTAGGTTAGGAGGCTTCTGCCTGAAGCCAACTGAGCAAACAGGTTATATAGGCCAGGCTGAGCCTCTCCAGAAAGTTAAATGAATAATAAGAAAAGAGCTCTGAGTTCCTTGGAAAAAGAAAATTAGCTGTTACTCTCTGGGAGGACTCTGCTACAGGTTTCTTTTAATGACAAACCCAGAACCTGTTGGGCTGAGTCTGAACAATATTGCTGGAAATGAGTGTATTGGAGCACAGAAACACTGGGAAAGCAGATCAGGGCAAATACCTTGTCTCTTGCACAGATGTGAGGGGCCAGGAAGTGAAAGATATTTTTTTTTTTTGGCCCTTCTGGGCTAGTTCTTGAGGGACTTCATTTGTCCTAGATACAAGAAAGGTGAGGGAGTCACTGTGAGTATGCTGGGGTAAGGACAGACTCTACTGCATTTGTATTCCAGGGGAGAGATGCACCTGCCTTTTTCACCAGGAGTCGTTGATAGCGGTCTCCAAAGTCACCTGTGGAGTCTTGTGCTCTCGGCACTAGCATCTGCTCCCTTTTCTGTTGCTGAAGGCTTCTGGTTAGTTTGCTGGTTGTTTTTTTCTTTAACCGAGAGATGTCTCTGAAGTCTCATTCTGTCTGGGTTCACAACGCTCAGTACCTCTATCAGCTGTTACAGTGTTTTGAGCATTATTCTTGGCAATAGTATATCACTCACTTTTCAGCGTCTCAGTCAGTTCTTGTCACTTTTTTCCCCCTGATTGAGATAGTAAAAAGTCTGCTTCCATTTCATCTTTATCCCCTGTGGTCAGCTCTGTTTACAGACTCACTGCTTGCTTTTTTTTTTTTTTTTTCCTTGGCAAAGCCTTTTCCTGTGGTCTAAATCCCCTGTGCTGCTGGGGATCCAAGTCCCTCTGTGCTAACTCTTTTGTGACGTTCCTCAGCTTTGTTTCATTTCCCTGTTTAATCATCCTCCTTCTTTTTGTGGGTCGTGCTAGATTGGTTCCTGACACCACATTTATATACCATCTGCTGACTAATAATATGCAAGGCCTTGGTTTCCACTAATAATAAGCCAGTCTAGTTTAAGACTATTTAGATACTGAACATTGCTTCCCAGGGAGGGGCATGCAAGCTGGAGCTGAATGCTTGTCACCTCTGTGCTTGCCACACAAGCTCTACTTTTTAACAGCATAAAGGACTTATTCCCTCATATCCTTGTTCCACTGCTAAACTCAAGTAGATATGTTTATTCCCTCAGCCCTTGAAAGGCCATATCCAAGTTCCAGGAGAAGGTCTCACACCCTTATGGGGCTCAGCCCAGCTGGGGAAAGGGGAATTGCCCTTTTCTCTATTGAGCCTTTCAGTGAAAAAGCCTACTTCTGAACCAGGCAATCAGGTGTATCTCAGAAAATTTCCCTGATACTGAGGTCGCCTGACCCGCAGTTTCTCCTTCCATGCACCAAAGTTTTCCTTCCCTCCAGACCAAAGTGTCTGTGTGCAAGCTGCGTATGGGAAAGGATCCTTGGCCCATGCTAAATCACAGACTGTGCCCAGGAGTTCTCTGGGATGTTGCTGGCTAGCCTGGGCCAAAACCATGCCAGGAGCCATGACAGCAATTTGGAGAGCTGGACAGCCACGTTCCAGTTACTGGGAGTACTTACTGTACCTATATAAGTCACTATCCAGAAAGAAGACAATCCATTTGCTTCACAGTACCCAGAACTCTGAGGCTTAATGCCACTTCACACCTTAGTCCTGGAACTGAAGCATTATACCAACCTGAAATCTTCGACTCAGGATTAGGATTTCAAAATCTATACTTGACAAGTGAGTGATTCCCAGGAGCTATGTCTTGCCTCCTTGTTCATCCTGCTATACCAGCGACCTCAGCAACTTTCTTGGGAAAGCAATCAGTTGAGACGATGCAAATTAGACTGAAGGGTTGGAAAAGGAGCCTTAAACTGCAGTGAAGAATCACATCTAATTTTATTTTCTCAGAAAAGCTTCTCATGTGACTGCAGGGAAGAGTGAGATCCTCTGCTTGGAGACAGCATCATGTTGGCTACTAGCAGGTTGTAGCATGCTGGAAGGATGCACTGTGCGAGGGGTGGCTGCCTAATCCAGGGACACTGGGTAACTGGCAGCAAGGCTGCTTGTGGTCCAGATCCAGACATAGCTCTGAGGTATATACCTTCTCCCACGGACAGCGTCCAGGGGTGCCAGGAGGTTTTGGTTCAAGACTTCCTTCTTTCCTTAACCTCCCTTTCCTCCATACCCTTGCTGCAGACCTGTAATTATTCACTGTTCCCACACAGTACGTGCCTGGCTCCCCGCGGGACCGGGGAATTAGAGGCGCTAAGTGCTGAAAGGAAGTGCCAGGGCTGCAGCCGGGGAGCAAGTGAGGAGCTAATTCTGGGGATGAGCACTCCTGGGCCCCCTGCTCTCCCAGCAAATCCCGGCCGATAGCGTCTGCTACGAGCAGCCAGGGCAGCAGGCAGGCTCCTGCTGTCTCCAGGTGGAGCTTTTACTCCAGCTCCCGCAAGGCGCTGGCTGAGCGCGGCGAAGGACGCAGCAAAGCGCGATGCGAAATCACCTCAGCGCTTGAGCACAGGAGTCCTAAACGAACCCCAGCCTAATGCTCGGTCCCCGTCACTCAAATCCTAATTCAACATCCACCGGTAATTCTTCTGTTAACCCTCTCCAATCAGGGCTGAATCGGCATCATTTGAACTGGGCGTTTTGGACTCTCTTATGCTTCTGCTAAGGATCCCCTACCTACAGGATTTAATTAAAGTGACCCAGTTTATGACTGGGGAGGCGACAAAGAGCAGCACTCGGCTCCTTCCCACATGGGCCCTTTTAATAACTTTTGACAGCCCTGGCAATATTGCTCTGCACTTTGGGGAGGTGGGGAGAGGCACTCTTAAGGTCCGCAGACGGACCTTTTCCCCTCACCTTTTGCATATTGCTCTTTCTTGTACAGAAGAAGTGCTCTGTGGCTTTTTACTCTCAGGGCAAGTTTGCACTGGCATGGGAACTCATGGAGAAGAGTGAGCCTGCTGTCTAAAATTGGTTTACAGGTGGGAAGGCCCCCAGGGTATCAGCTGCCTCCTGTTTCCTCTGGGTAAGTGAAGGACCACGTGTGTCTCCTGGCAAGAAACAGGTCAGGTATTTTTGCTAAAATGGCCTTTTGTCAGAAATGAGCTTTCATGTGATGCTTGAAATTGGGATGTCATCACTGATGTTTTTATTTTATTGATTGGGGGAAGGGAAATGGATAAAAGTGCAAATGAAAGAGAACTAGGATGGAGGAAAAAGGTTAGACACCACTTAAGCAGTATGCATAATTGTTCTCCTTTTTAAAAATGACTCAGTCACTGAGAAATAAACCTATCTTAATAAAAATAAAGGATTAGAATGAAATGTACTTATAATTTCCTTATAACTAGTGTTCTTACTGACCCAAAATGTTACAGCTGCATTTTGTCCTCTATTTAAAAACAGACAAACCAGGTTATGCTTTTGCCCAACCCCAGGCACCCTCTTTTTGGTGGACCTTCTTTTGTGGTGTTCATTCCTTCTCCCCTTTCTGCAGCTTTTGGCTCTGGAACTATTTGTTTTAGGAAGCTATTCACCTGCTGTAGAGAACAGTACATGTTTAAAAATGTGTTTATTAGGATGTTTGCTAGACACCTGCTAGAGATGACATATAAATTAACCAGGATGTTATACTGAAGCCTGGTCTGGATTAAGCCACTTGCATGCATAGGGAAGAGAAGAATGCAATCATGTTGGGAAAGAAGCAAGAAAAAAACCTGTTACTTTGTCACCTGTAGAAAGGAACACTAAGTCTCTGATGGGAAGATTTTGTAGTCTTTTGGGAACAGTCTCAGCATTGGCTATAGGTCTCACTAGGATCCAGCTTTGCAAGCCTCTCTGCATGTTCACTAGGTTGAGAGCCTCTCCTTTTCCAGGCTCTGCACTGCTTCCTTGAACACAGGGATGGGGCTGCAAGGGTGTGTAATTTCATATGACTTGTTCTAGTATTAATATCTCCATGTGCAGCAGTCATTGCAGTGAGAATAAACTGTTATTTTTTATTTTAAATGGTTAATATTCATCAAATGTTTATGAAAATACTTAACCCATAATGATGACAAACACAGTGCCTAATAAAGATGGAAGTGAAGATCCTCTTTGTGAATATGTAATCAGAAGAGTAAAGAAAATTACATTAAAAAGACTTCATTATGCCATTAAATGTGTGAAATGACTTTTTCTTCTCCATTTTAATTTTAGCATATTTCTTTTTTTTTTCTTTTTAATATCTCTGACACTTTCATGAGATGAGTATATAAAGAGGCATTGGCTGCTGTAACAGGAACTCTGACTGGCAGCATCCATCATTCTCATCCAGATTTTCATTTCATTTATCATTAAGAAAAATCAACACCATTTCTACCAATGATTGTAATTTTTTTTTCCTTTCTTTTTCTTAGGGAGAGAGATATTCTTACTACTTCTACAAACACAACATGTTGTTTCAAAACCTGTTGTAGACCTGCGGGCCCAGAGTCATTAAAAGTCCCCCAAAGCAGAGGCTTATTGGTGTGTAAGTACATCTGGTTTTGTCTGACACCCTTGGAGCTTGTAATTTTCATCTCTGGAACTAATAAGGTGAATCTCTATTGTTGGAAATAAGAAAAGTAATGGCTTTTGATAGAGTCCTTTACGGCTGATGCATGCAGGCAAAACCAGGTCAAACTGTAGGTGGCATGTGTTTTACCACCTAGGAAGCTGCCCAAAACTTCACATGACCAGACCTAAATGATGTGCAAGCTTCCATCTAACTGATACCCATCTTGCTGATGCCCATCTTACACTATGATGGTAAATCCTTAGAGATTGAAGGAGGGAACATGGTTACAGTTAAGGGCCGTGACAGATGTTTCTGGGGAGATGGCAAAAAAAGCTGCCACTGAGCACAACCTTGGTGACAAAAAAGTGCTCTTGAGAAAGCACAAATCTAGATGCTCCCAAAGGCCTGGAAGCTCTGCAGCCTGCAACACCCAACTCTCTGAGGAGAAGTGCTGTGCAGCTCCATTTTAAAGGGCAGCACAGCACGTGTGCTCCCAGGGGAGGCTCGTGAAGCAATCAGTTACAGCTTGCTTATAAGAAGCATGGAAAAGAAAAAAAGAAAGTATTTATTTTAGTTATGTGCTAATTACAGTGTTAATTTAAACAATTAATGTTAGCTTTTGGCAAGAAACTCCAGCAGCTCTGTATTTAACATGCACCTTTATTGCAACAACGCTTCAAAACAAAACATGTTCCCTTCTATTTAGACCCTTCATTTGTACTCATCTCCATGGCAGCCAAGTATCATACACCTCTGCTGCATCATGTGGGTATAGGACTCTTCTTGCAAGTAACAAGCAGTAGGACAAGAGGAAATGGCCTCAAGTTGCACCAGGAGAGGCTTCCATTGGACGTTAGGAAAAATTCCTTCACCAAGAGGGTTGTCAAGCACTGGAACAGGCCTCCCAGGGAAATTCTGGAGTTACTGCCCCTGGAAGTATTTAAAATACATGTAGATGTGATGCTTAGGGGCATGGTTTAGTGGTGGACTTGGAAGTGTTAGGTTAATGGCTAGATTTGATGATCTTAAAGGTCTTTTCCAACCTAAATGGTTCTATGATTCTATGATCACCCAAGGCATGTCCCCTGTGTCTAGGGAGCAGGTATGTCTGCTTTTATTAAGATTTTTTCTGAGAAGTCTTAAAACTAGCTCTAGACCTCTTCCTCCTTTTCGTAAGGTAGGATTGCCAAATGCCAAATCTGATGGCTCCCAATTTATGATAGATTTGAAGATCACTAAGTTTTTTTTGTCAGCTGTGTATTTTCAGAAACATGGCCTCTGTTGCGCGAGGACATTGTGCCCTTTCACAGCATTGTCCTTCCAAATCTCAGGAGGAACTTTGATGAGAGGTGAGGCAAGCAAAGGTATTCTTTGGATAAACAGCTTGTGAAGAAGTCTTGAAGAGTTATGAGAGGGAGGAGGGTCCACAAATCAATCCTGTAATGAAGAGACTTCCTGATCAAAATGTGATCAAAGAGGCAGCTGTCTACTCCTTTCCATCTGAAACAGCTGACAAATGGTTATTTTGTGTTTGCAATTACAGTCCTCTGAGTGTGATAAATTATTATGATTATTCCTAAATATAGGACTTTTACTTGTATAATTAATACATAGAAGAGAATATCTGATAAGTGATAGGCCACATTCCAATTCCATTTAAACCATAGTAGACCTAGAGTAGCTACAACTGTCCCTGTTCATGGAAAGCTGCTGTTAAATTGAAAGCAGGTTGTAGAGAGGTGGGTGCCTATCTCTTCTCACAAGTAACAAATGATAGGAAAAGTGGAATCAGCCTCACGTTGTGCCAGAGGAGGTTTAGGTTGGATATTAGGAAAAATTTCTTCACAGAAGGCATTGTCAAGCACTGGAACTTGCTGCCCAGGGAAGTGTTTAAATCACCATCCCTAGACATGTTTAAATGTCATGTAGGTGCAATGTTTCAGGACACAGTTTAGCAGTGGACTTGGTAGAGTTAGCTTAATGGTTGGAGTCAATAATCTTAAAGGTCTTCTCCAACCTAAACAATTCTATGATTTATTGAGCTTTCACACTTGGAATAAACACCTTGCAAAAGTCTTCCCTGTCAAACAAGAACAGAGAATATAGTATGGCTCATGTGTTTTAGTCTGCACATCTAAAAATCTCAGTTCTAAGGTCTCTCTTTCCCAATGATATGCTGACAACCCTCTGCAACCATAAGAAGGGATTTATCTCTCATGTAACGCACTGATATGTTCAATAGCAAGTCCTAATCTAGCTTCAGGCTCTGAGTGCAGAACCCAGAAGTCACCTTATTGTGGGTGAAAAACATGGGTACATAGCATGTATCGAACCACTTGGGCCAAAGGGCAATATTCACAGTCTCTGTCACAAGAACTTGCCTTCTATCCTGTTGTCTGTCAGTGGTGAGGAAATGCCAGTCCTACATTTCTTCCAGCTGAGTGCTTCCCTAGAGCGTAAGTACTGTGCTCAAAGCCTGTGATGTAAGGCTGGCACACCAGCATTAACAGCAACATGTGCACTAACAGCAAAAAAAAATACTCTAAATGCAGAGCCAGCATAAGAATAGGAAAAAGAAATTGTACAGTAATATAGTCTCCTGACACGGTTACCCATTAATGCCATCTTTAAAGGTTAATACAATTTAACTCGCTTTCAGCTATTACTCTGAAATAACATACCAAAGCTTCCTCTATAAGCAGGTAACAGATAAGCATGCTTTATGATAAACACCCGCAATAAAACTGCCGAACTTTACAGTGTTATGCTTTCAGGAGTGGCAGATTTGCCTTTATTTGTGCATGTGTGTGTATGGAGGAAAGCAGAGAGGAGAGAGATGGAATAAGAATTCTTGGCTCTTAGACTATCAGATAGCTTGATAAATCTGTCTTGTGTGTGTTGCTTCTTGCCAATACAATGGAAATCAATTGATGTATCACATGTCTGCTGCAAGTGGAGTTTCCTTCTGCAGTGGCAGAAACAAAGGTGCTTTACAAACCACTCATGAGAATGTTTGTTGGTGTTTATTTATTTATTTGTCTTTTGACAGCGCAAACCCCAGCAATACTGTATAGCAGCTAAATGTAGAGATTTCTTCCCCTGCACCACATCTTCTGTTTTAATGTCCTGCAAAATGCTTCAGTTTTGAAGGTTTTTTTCTTCAAAATAATAACTAAGAAAAGGCATAATCATGTTTGCTATGGAAAGCGTGAGGAAACTTAGTGCAGGACTCGCTTTATCTCCGTGTGGAATACACAGAAGTTACATAAGCATGCACTGCCTGGGGGTTGTAACTTCTCATTAACATTCTTAAAGCACTTTGAGATCTTCCATTATATTCTTTCACAGGTTAAAGGACAATATTTGCATGTCTATGAGACAGTGAAATATTTTTATTAAAAAATATTAGCCTTAAAAATTTAGGGCTCAAGAAAGACACGCTGGGTTTTGTATGTCAAACATAACATAAACACACATAAAGTATATGCACACTCAAGCATGCAGGGAGTGCTGCTTCTTAAATTACTAGGCAAAAACACTGCACCCTGAAGGGACAACCTAGAAGCTCTGCTGCCAAGGGCCTGTCCAGTACCCATGAGACAGACCCACTCACCCTACCTCCTTTGCACAGGGAGTCTCGCCCCTCCTCACCAGCGTGATGCTGTCAGCCCTGATTTTTGCCAAAACAGTGACTTTAGCAATGTCAGAGCCTTGGCATGAAGCTGAGAGGTTGTGCAGAGCCGGTGCACTGTGATTTTGTAAAGATGTGCCTTGCCTCAGCTTTCCAACTTTCCATTATTCCCTTGAACTACCTTTTCTACAAAGCTGATTATGTCTTCATGTTTGCAGGGCAGTCAGGTTGGTTTTTTTTCTCCCTCCAGAATTGTCTGTTGCTCCTCAGGATGCTTTCATTTTTTCCATTCAACGTCTCCCTTTTCTTCTTCACACTTTCTTTGCTTTTTTTTCTGGAATATGACATTGCCTTGAAAAGGATTAATGCAATTCTGCGATGTATCAGGCAAAGGTATTTTCAGAAAGGGAAGTATTTTAGTACTGTGCTGATATGAGGGACTGAGAAGACCTTGCTTAAAATATTGTGACCAATTTGGGTCACTTCTGATCAAAAATGGGAAAGTGACATATAATAAAGAGTTGTGAGAATGACTAGAGGATGTGGCAGACCTTTAAAATGTGTGTGGGAGGCTCAGTTAGACTAGCAAAAGAAAGATGAGAAGGAGTACAGTTTTTCTTCATAAATACACTCTTTGTAAATACCAGGATGAAGAATTGTTTCAGCTGAAGAAAAGCAATGCTAAAAGATCAGATGAGTATAAATTAGCTTGGAAATCAGGAGAAGGTTTCTAAACTTCAAAGGAATGAAGTTCTGGCCTTCCATACAGGATAACAAGGGCAAGGAACTTAAATAATTAAAAAGTAGAGCTTGCTGAGTTCATAGAAGGAATTACATTGCATTTATATTTTAATTAATTAATTTCATGCTTCAGAGCTCCCACTGACCAATATTGGGGTAAAGAAGGGAGTCCCTTCATTTCCTAGTCCTTTATTCTCTTGGATGTGTATGTAAGGGTGGGAGGAATGAGGAGTGGAGAGAGGGTAAATTGATCTTCCTTTGAAGCATTAAATTACCCAAACAAGAAATTGGCCAAGTCTAAAGACAGGATAGTAGTTGGGTTATGCTAGTGCTCCTACTGGTGCTGCCTGACTGATGTGTCTTGAATTAAAAACATTGATTCTGTGTGGGATCAGGAAAAATTTTCTTGGGGACTGAAGAGAAAGGATGGTTTAGCATGATTGATCATCTAGTCTTCCCCTATAGCCATATGGATCATGATCCACTCCCAAGATATATCTGAGTGTGCCCACCCACATGCAATTGCATGAGTCTAAGATCTTCCCAAGGGCCTTCATCCGTATTGTCTTGGTTGGATGTGTTATAGACACTGCATCATTTGCTCTTTTCCAGCAAGTGCTGTAAGGTTGTGGTGTTTTCTGACTTAGAATTGGAATAATTGAAGCAGATGTTATGGATCTCTCTCAACTTAATGTCTATTGCATTATTGTCTGTAGTATTTAGAAGCTGGAATTGATAACCTGTATGGTTGACTCCTGTTCTATGTGTGTTCAGTGAATATTTTCTTTCCTTTTTATTTTTGCCATTACCTTTGAATCGTTTGGATTATTTCCCTCTGCTTTTATTCTTTCTCCCCTTTCTGTTTTTCCTGCTTTGTTGACCTTCCTCTTTTCATTTCTTCACCCATTTTCTGGGGGTTAATCTTGTGTTGTCCTACTGTTCCTACTTCCCTCTTTCTCCCTGTAAGCCCCTTTCTCTGGAGTCGTCCCACTTGCTGCTAAAACACAGCTCCTGGCACCTGGTGGAAAGAAAAAAGGCCCAACTTTCATTTCTTTTTTTTCCCATCCTTATAGAATAAGCCTTTTAATGTGTGCATACTGAGCGGAGGGATGCCACACCACTGCCATGTCATTCCTTTGACCTGCACATATGTCTTGGCAGTTCTGAAATGGGAAAGGAAGAAGTAATCTTTGTCCATGTGTCCTGGCTAATGACAAGAATCAGACAGAGAAGACTCTACATCTCCTGCATGATGTTGTTATGCCAAGAAGTTTTGCTGAGTAGCAGCAGGCTGGTATCATATTTATTCATCTTGCATGCCTGCCAAGATGCTGGAGCTGTGAACTTAGATATATTAGGCTTCTGAGATGCTCATGAACTCTGCTTTTCTGTGCTAGCCTTTTATTTTGAGGTATAAAACCTTCTTCCATAGTGCCTTTTCTGGAGAGCAGCAACGCAAGAGGTAGCTAAAGGACCTGCTGACTATCTTGGCATCCCTGGCATCCCATTCCAAAGACCTTATCAGTTGAACCAGTTCTGAATTATTCCACAAAAATCTTTCTATAATATCGCATGAGAAGTTTTGAGTTGGTAGACACCAGCTGTTTTTCTTGTAATGAACCCTGTTCATTACATTACAAGGTGTTTCAACAGAACTACTGTTTAGAAAATTTTCTTAGGGAAAAAAAGAGCCCTGCTGCACAATATCTATTAACCAAGTGTTCATTTTATGAGATAGACAACTTCAGGTCCCCATTCTTCCTGATTCAAACCAAGAACTCAAACCCTATGTGAACTACATCTCACATAACTTCCCCAGTTGCAGTCTTATCTGTGAGTAGCTAAACTCTTATTCAGAATTACAAAACACATCATACAGAAAGAGACTAAAGATGTCATAAAACACAGACATATACTTTAAACATAGGTCTGTATATGTTGTGTCAGAAGCAGTACCAAGGAAAGAATGAGTGGGTTATTTTGACAAAAGGGAAAAGGAAACAAGAGAAAAAAGCACTTTAACTCAGACAATGTCAAGGCCTAGCAGCATAGCAGCCAGGAAAAGGACATGAAAATACATAATAGCTTTCTGATGGGAATCCAGGCTATGAGAGGTAGGGAAGGTAGATGATTAAGAGATGCTGAAATAAAGCAAAGCCTTTGTTTTTTGATGGATGATGCTTCTTTTCACCATAGAAATCTGAATGAAAAAAGTAGGAAAAATATAGATTTCAGAAGCACCTGACATGAGTTGCATCCTATATCTAGTCTTACCACTCCACCCCTTCTTTCTTTCAGAATTATAGTTTCAGCCTTGTGAGAGACTGGATGCTTCAGGAAAGCTGTTTCCAGAGTTTTTATCTGACTTAAATCGAGCAACCAGAGGAGAAATGCCCTTTGAGGTCCTGCATTACATGCAGCAGAAGCCTTGGAGCTACTCAGCTGAAACAGTTCAATTCAGCAGCCAAAGTACAGGAGGAGAGTTTCACATCATCCTGCAGGGTGCTGGTGCGCAAGGGGACTTTTGAGCTGGCCCAACTTCACATGTGTAAATACGTGGCAAGTGAGTCAACTTGTAGTGTCTCAGTGCTCCTGCACAGCCTGTGCTAACTGACTATGGAGAGATGAATGAGAAATGTCCTCTGACTCTTCATATTGCTGAGAGGCAGCGTATTCTCAGAGGGACTCCAAACCTAACATGACAGCCCAAAGCAATGTCCAGGGAAAAGACAAGTTCAGGCAGTGCACTAAGCTCTTTAGTCAACAAGAGAAGGTACAAAATCACATAATTTCTTTCCTTTCTCTAAACTGTTTGTGCCTTCGAATGTCAATGTGGTTGCTGAGACTTCAGCTTGCACATCCCTCAGGCTACAGCAACCACCCCCATCAGAGACTTTTTAAAGAGTTGAGTGATTTCTTAGGGCTGTTCTGAAGCAAATTGATTTAACTCCTTTATGTCTGAAACTCCCTTAATTGATGAAGCAGCAGGAAAAATGTCAGGTCATCAGAAAATTCTGACATTCTCTGGCTGCCCAGTGCCAAAAGAACAGAAATGACAAGAAAATAAATGCCAGATATATAACCCATTCCACCATATTTATGTCCATTTGTCAGGTCTTTTTCCTGTGTAATGTCATGAATGAGAAGAGTAAACACTCTGGAGGAGCTAGGGCACAAGAGAAGCAGAGGAGGGTAGGCGTAACTGGCAGATGAGGATCAGGACAGATAGCCTTTTAGAGAACCTATTTTAATATTTTTGGAAGACCCTGGCTTGCTTTGTCTTTAGACTTTGTTACAATTTCATACCTATTCTGTGATGACTGCTTTCTCTGTCCTCTAAGTCCTGATGATTACAGGACACCACATACTGCATTTCCACTGCAAATCAGGAGCTTAATGCCTTGGCGAATGAACGTGGGAATTGTTCTCTCTCGATAACTTTTCTTCTCTTGCATGGCCTCAGGTGAATTCAATTTTTTTTTTTTTTTTTTTTTTTTAAGTCCTAGAAATTGCCTGCTTACAGACTTGTAGCTTCCAACCACCAAAGTCCCGTGTGGCTCTTCTTAATTGTCCATATAAATTGCTTTCTATTTTGGACACCATGAATATCTCAACAGCATCTGCTTCTCCCTTCTGGGCACCACCAACTGTGCATGAAATTCCCCCCAAAGAGGCCAGGTAAAAACTCTTTCCCACTGTTGAAAAAATAAAGAAATAAAGGAAGTTACACAAAGGACGAGCTGACTTCCCAGCACACTAAGCAGGTGAAAATACAATAGGATCTGATATTAAGCCAAGAGGAAGAAGATGCCAAAGAGGAGCTATCCGTCTGTTCACAGCTACCTTCCAGCCAGAATGAGGACCATCATGCTCCACAGATTTCTTCACCAGGAGTTGTTTTGGTACATTGCTTAGCAGCAGCAACTCTGTACAAGACATAGACAGGAAATAAATGGCTGCATAGGCTGAAACTGTAGAGAACACAAAAGGGTGGCTAGGAGACCTATTTCTTCTTCAGCTCTTTTTTAGCACCTTCCACTTTGCAATCTCAAAGCACCTTCATTGCCATTGAGTAGTCTACAGTCCAATGCCTGGGATTGCTGAGTGTCATTCACTGTATTTTACTGATGAGGAAAATGAAGCAGAAAGAGGCTTAGACGGCTTTGGTGTCTCATAGCAAGTCAGAGGTAAAGCAGAGAATACTATTGATAAATCCTGACTTTCTAAACTAAGCACAAGACCCCTTTCCTAATGGAAAAAGTCTTCCAGAGAATCTTGAATAGACAATCCTTCTGTTTTGAAAGTACTTGAAAACAGCCTTCTGAGCACACTTGCCACCATCAGGCACTCAAACACACCATAGGTCTGTGTCTACACTGGAAAAGGTCTAATTCACCAGTGGGCTTATGTGAAACACAGATTTCTACTCCAAGGAGAAAATCTGGAGAAAACAGAGCAATTTGGATTAGCAAACAGAAAAAGAAAAGTGTGTCTTCTTTTTTCTTCCAACACAGACATCTCTTTAAGAAAGCGCCTCTTCCACACCCCTTTCTGCAGATTGCTAGGTGTCTCCAAAGGTGTCCTACTCCAATATTACATCTCCCCAAGCCTTCCCCTTCTTTCTGCCAGCCTGACCTTTTTTTTTAGGAGATGTGGCAAAATCATTGCCCAACTGATATGGCTGGAGGCATGAAAACGAAGTGTGAAAAACTGCCAGACACAGCGCCAATCTTATTATTATGAGTCAAAGCTGCATTTTCCGCTCGGCATATAATTGTGCTTTGGACTAAATGGGTATAAATTGAGGATTGGCTACAGCATAAATGTTCATTAGATTGAAACTAAAACAAAGCTAAATTATCAGAGTTGAGGAGGGAAAGTGGTTTATGTGTTTCCCTATGCACTGTGTTGGCAAGTGTCATCTGAGTGCCTCTGCATTATGCTGTTTTCATGTCTCGATTTGGAAAGACAGAAAAGAAAAGTGACATGGAGGAAAGAGCTGCTCAAAAGGAGGTGTTAATTTTTTTTTTTCATTGGTCACACTGTTCTCTCCTTTCAGTCTCCCTTGCTATCTGTTCAAGTTCTGGCTGTTAAATTGCTGAGGCTGAGTTTGGGAAAGGTGGACCACAAGTGCCAGAAGAGGGGAAATCAGGAAATTTGCTGAGAATAATGGAGAGAAGTTGCATTTGCTGTTTTTCTCCTAAGAGCCCTTCAATGACACTTTTTTACAATATAGCTTGATATTAGCCAAGGAGGTCCTCTTAGATTCCCTTGCTGCTCCTAGTTGTGATGTGGACAGCTTTTGTCTCCATATTTCTGACCAGGTAGTCTTCTTGTTATAATTACCTAACTTACCTTAACACTCTACACATAGCACAGATACCCCTACTCCCTACTTTTGATTTCTGTTTCTTTTATGTGGCAGACAATGTGATGCTTTTGATGCCTTTACCATGCCCAGTTTGCTGTTCAGTGTGCTTTCTTCAGAACCTTCTTCCTGTTCCCTTTGCTCTCGCCATCACCCCTCCCATTGTCTGGCTGGGTTCAGTCCTGCAGCTGACAGTAGGCCACAACTGGAAAAAAAAGCATGTTTCTGTCTCACTTAAGGTTGAAGGTCCACACCCTGGTTACTGCTTGATGGTCTAAACCTCTTTTGGTGGCTGCGTTTTTGAAAGCACCATGTGCTATGGCTGTTGTGCTCAGCCAGGCATTCAACTAAACATTATTTGGGGTTAGAAAGGGGCTATACTTCCTTTTCTTTCTTTCATTGGACATTATGAATCAGGAGAGCTTTTATGAAGGGTTGGATGTGGTGAGTCATTTCAACTCCTGCCTGTAAGTATTATTTTATAGCATCTAGTTACTTTTGTTACAGGTATTATGATATAATAAATAAATAAAATATTATGACTTGGTGACTGCAATGCTGATTCCGTTAACAGGCTTATTCTCCCTCTGTTACCTATATTTGTTTAAAGTGGCTTCATTTAACATTTATGTAGGCTTTGGTGCAGAGAAAATGTGTTACAACAGGAGTTTGTCCTAAGGGATCCTTACAGTACTAACAGCTACATCATCTACAGAGGCAGATATTGCTAAACACTGATATGAAAAGACATCATCTAGGTCACTTAAAATCATTTTTTACACACTTGTTTTGCAACAAAACCCTGGGAAAGTTAATCTGAGCTTATCCTTTTGCCTTTCTGTTGAAGACAAAGAGGTACAGGCATTACCTGGGCACTGGGCGGAAGATGAATGGCATCACATTGCTCTAATACAGCTCCAGTAGAATAGACTGTGTTACTCCAGTCATGGTACATGAAGAAAACTCACTTTCTTTGCTCATCTGACTTCTCTGTCCTACTCCATCAGTGGATTCCAGTCTGAATGTGGGCTTAATCACCTTCCTTTAAGTTCAGAGAAAAAGTCAGTGCCAGTCTGCAGAGGGGACAGCATAGAAATAAAAAAAGAAAATTGGGACATCTTCTTTTCTAGTCTGCCTTATGTTTATGTCTCATTATGTGGCTTTGGGTTTCATCTCATTATTTCTTTTTACTGTGCTTTTCTCATCCAGTAAGGAGGGATGATGCTAACGATAACCTTCTGCATCCTGTGCAATTCTGAGATCCTGCAACACACCTATATGAAAACTGAAATTCTTATTACTACAAAGTATTTTCTGATAGATGCCTCAGAACTGTTTCCCTTAACGGAACTCTGCCTTAGTGTTTTGAAACTACTTTCTCTTGTCATCAGAAGAAAATTCCCAAAGAGAAAAGCATGTATATTCACCTCAAGTTCTGTTTCCAATACGCCACTGTGGGGTATTAATTTTGAGGCAGAAAAGGTCACTTGTTCCTGAAAGACTGAAATCAGCCTCTATGCTTACTCTGTTTTGGGATCATGATCCATATTCCATACTGGTAAGTGAATAGTACTTAGGGATATAAATAAAAATTTAGAATAAACACAGTCTGTGGGGCAGCAACAGAAATAATTAGGCATATATAAATGTCAGAGTCAGAAATAGCCCAGGGAAAAAGACCAGTGAGATAGCTATAGGACAACTGGGATTGTTTAACTTAAAAAAAAAAAAAAAAGGAAAACTGAGATGGTAACAACAGTCTTCAAAAATACAAGAGGCTGTGGAAAAGACAAAGAGAGGAAGTGATTCCCCATGGCCGTGATGAATAAGAAAAAGAAGTAATGGGTTTAAATTGCAGTAAGAAAGGTTCAGGTAAGACAAAGATTGCTTCAGGAGGTCATGCAGGCTCTGTCATTAGAGGTCTTTAAGAACACATTAGATAAATAAGTTTCAGGAATGACACAGGTGTATTTGATTCTGATCTGAAGTCAGGAAGATGGACTAGATGATCTGCCATGGTCCCTTCCAGCCCTCTGAATAAGACAAGGGAATTTGATACCTTACATGTAGTTGCAAGACTGTTGTTGCAGCTCTGACGACCTAAGGATATTAGCAGGGCAAAGTTTTTTCAGACAGACTGAAACAGGTCTGTTATTAGACTGATTGGAAACCTAAGAGAGACAATATAGCTTGAAATTTTCTGCTTCCAACCTGAAAAAAAGGAACTCTTATGTCTCTTTTTCCTTCCATTTTTCTCTATTTGCCTAATAATAACCTTTCCCTACAAATTTTGCCTTGCTTAGTCCACCACTTGCAAAGACCTAAGGATATCTCAGAAAAGCTTTGGCATTTTTACAGTGGCTTTTTTTTTCTTCAAAATGGATTGTAGGAATTATTTTTGTGTGCTATTTTGAACAACTACTGGTTAAAACAGTCTTTTGAGAATATTTGGTTTTCATTTCAGCTTTGATGATTTGCAGTTGATGCAAAGAAGCATGTGATATTTCATCCATTTCCAGATTGCACAAATATACAGGTGTGTCTCTCATGATGTGAAAGACTTTGAAAGGCATTAAAATACACTTGGTCTTTTAAAAATGCAGGGGGGGGGTTGGAAACAACCACACACACAAAAACCCCAATGAAGAACTGATCACATCAGCATTATTGGAAAGTGTGTTTGAAATGTGCCAGTGTTTAAAGACAGAGTTTGAAAGAAAAAAATTAGGCATCAGTGTCTATCTTTTTCTGCAGCATTATCCAGGCTTTAAGGATCTGCTTAACTGTTTCATTCCTGTTCAGGAGACATCACTTTTTTCTATGCTGGAAGAGGACCTCACTTGTCATTTTTATTTGAGGCCATTCTGTCAGGATATATTCCTTCCTGCCATGCAAAGATCCATCTCTCTTAGAGTTTCTCAATGCCCAGCATTGCTGTGAACACCTATTCCTACCTACAAAATATATATCTTTTAGCTCTCTGGAAAGACATTTCATAATACAGGATTAGAAAGAGAGAATAAGCTGTCACTGGAAAGAGTCAGAGATGGTTTATTGTTTTCTACCCATTCCCCAAACCCTAAAACTGGAAGGGAAGCAAATTGGATTAAGTTGCATCTACCATAGTTCCGTGCCTCAAGTTTGTGCTGTTATGAAACAAACTGATAGGCTTGGAAACCCAGTACTGCATCAACATAATTCAAAACAGTCTGTGGCCACAAAAGCTGGGACTGGAAAGAAACCCTACATGTTTTAAGAAGAGGCTGTTTATGAAGTCACAGTTGTCTGTGGACTTCTCTAGGAAATGATAGGACATTGGCTTAATAAGTTGTGCTTATTAACTGAATCATGGTGATTTACTGTATGTTCTCTGATGTACAACAAATGCCAGGTAAAGCCCAAGTCTTTAAGCCTCCGTCAGTGTGGACTGAGATATCACTCAAGAAGAGATACTGCAGAAAACAGATGTGCATCTAAGCACTTAACACAAAAATCAGCTTAATATTCAAGCGTCTGTTCTATGCTGGTCTTCTGCTTCCATCCTCATTGCAGGTTTTATGCACCTTCCAGAGGATCATGCACTGGCACTATTAAGGCAAGTCTTATTCCTGTGGACAGAACAGCACATTCAGGAGTATTCTGTCTGATTTTACGACTTTAAGCTAGAATAAAACATAAATACGTTTTTCACTTTTTGCTTTTTCCCCCCCTCTTTTAATACATACAGGCAGCTAATCCACATTTATGCTAAAGATTAGCACTGTTAAAGAAATAAACCTGGTACCAGGAATGAAAAGTCATAAGCCTTGGGGTAGTTTGTGGAAGAATCACCCCTAGAAATTATAATATCAATTCTTGTCACCAGATCAACAGTTGGCACTAAAAAAACCCCATTGCTTGACCAGGGAAGTGTTCCCTTAATGACAGACTCTCACTATGGCAAAGAACAGCATCTGCAACTGAGAGCTTTCTGCAGTTTTTTAATACCTTAGGCCCAGGTGATGAGCATAAAGCACAAGACCATGAATTTTGCTGTGAGTCTGTAAGGAACCTGCATAGGCAACAGAAGACAAGTAAGGTGGGCTCACAGATGTTTATATCGCTTCAGGGATCTGCATCAGCTGGACTCTCCAAAGGGACACTGCCATCCTGTAATCCAAACAGAAGGTGACGAAAGCTTGGCTACCCAAGGCCAGGACATCATGTGCCAGGATGGAGTCTTCTAGCCAAATAGGGATGGCAGAGATCTCTGCCTCAGCATGCCCTGTCCATGACAGAGGGCTCTGGGGCCCTTCCTAGAGCATTGCCTGAACAGACCATTTGTGGCTGTTTACAACATGTAAAGGCTGCCGCAGAGGGACCATAAACTATCAGAAGTGCTTTCTTTTACTTGCCAGCATAATCTCCATCTTCCCTGGGTTCAGCTTGCACAATCTGTTCTTCATCCACAGAGCTCATCATGTGGAGCCACACCAATCTAAAGGGCTCATTATAAGCAGTGAAATTAAAGCAGACTTCTCTAGGCTCTAAAACTGAGACACCTGGGTTCACATCCTCCCACTAAGTGTTAGACAGGAGAGAGCTGAGAACTGAGAACTGCCTTGAGGGGCCTCCATGTCCAGAGCCATGAGGACTGGAAACATGTCAATACCGCCAAGAGGTTTTTTATAGATCTGTAAGTTATTTATCTGTGCTTTGTCAAGGCTCCACTTTCTACACAATAGATGAGGCTATTCCCAAGTTGAATACTCTTCTATGTTTTCTGATATTTCGTCTGTATTCTGTCCATTTTAATGCTACTCCATTTCTTTTTAGCTGTATGCTTCACCTCCTACCACTTCTGCTATAGAACCTTGAATTAATGAGGTTTGAGGGAAGTAAAGGTTGGATGCTGTCTAGGGCATAGTGATCACTAGATGATTGAGTTTTCAATCTTTAGGGAAACAAGGAGAGGGGTTAGTCAAACTGCCACCTCAGACTTCCGGAGGGCAAACTTTGACCTGTTCAGGAGACTGATTCACAAAGTCCCTTGGGAGGCTGTGCTGAAGGATATAGGAGTCCAGCAAGGCCGGACATACTTCAAGAGAGTAGTCTTAAAGGTGCAGGAGCAGGCTTACCCTACCTGCTGAAAAACAAACAGGCAGGGAAAGAGACCGGCCTGGCTACATAGGGACCTTTGGCTGGACCTCAAGAACAAAAGGAGAGTCTTATGACCTTTGGAAGAGAGGACAGGTCTCTCACGTAGACTATAAAGATGTAGTGAAGCAACGCAGGGAGAAGATTAGGAGGGCCAAAGCGCAGCTAGAGCTCAACCTAGCTACGGCTGTTAAGGATAATTAAAAATGTTTCTATAAATTCATTAACAACAAAAGGAGAATTAGAGAAAATCTCCATCATTTATTGGATGCAGAGGGAAACTTAGTAACAAAGGATGAGGAGAAGATTGAGGTGTTTAATGCCTACTTTACTTCAGTCTTCAGTAGTGAACAAGCTGTCCCCTGGACATCCAGCCTCGTAAGCTGGGAGACAGGGATGGAAAGCAGAATGAGGTTACCATGATTAAAGAGGAGGTGGTCAGTGATGTTCTACGCCACTGCTAATGGTATGAGTTTCAACAAGGCCAAGTGCCAGGTCCTGCACTTGGCACTTGGGCCGCAACAACCGCATGCAACGTTACAGGCTTGGGGTAGTGTGGTTGGAGAGCTGTCTCGCGGAGAGGGATCTGGGGGTTCTAATTGACAAGCGAATTAATATAAGCCAGCAGTGTGCCCAGGTGGCAAAGAAGGCCAACGGCATCCTGGCCTGTATTAGAAATAGTGGGACCAGCAGAAGTATGGAGGTGATTGTCCCCCTGTACTCAGCACTGGTGAGGCCTCACCTTGAGTACTGTGTCCTGTTTTGGTCACATCAGTACAAGAGAGATATCAAGGTGCTGGAGCGGGTGCAGAGGGGGGCAACGAAGCTGGTCAAGGGACTGGAGAAGAGATCATATGAGGACCGTTTGAAGGATCTGGGTCTGTTTAGTTTGAGGAAGAGGAGGCTGAGGGGAGACCTCATCACTCACTACAACTGCCTGAAAGGATGTTGTAGAGAGGCTGGTGCTGGTCTCTTCTCTCAGGTAATTAGTGACAGAACCAGAGGGAATGGCCTGAAGCTGAAACAAGGTAGGTTTAGACTAGACAGTAGGAAAGAATTCTTCACGGAAAGAGTGGTGAGATATTGGAATGGGCTGCCCAGGGAGGTGGTTGAGTCTCCATCCC
>WTSP01010650.1:104538-129046 GCA_025331215.1 Actenoides lindsayi | reverse complement strand
TGGTCTAGGGGTGAACTTGTGGAGTAGGGCTAATGGTTGGACACGATGATCCCAAGGGTCTTTTCCAACCTAAATGATCTGTGATTCTGTGTTTGTTGTGTAAGTATTGGTGGTTTTTGTAAGAGGTAAGGATGGGATTCAGATTCAGATATAGGACTGGCACACTGATACACTTCACAAACTGCAACGAGCAGATCCATTAGGACTGAAACGTGTGACTCCACTTGCCTTTAAGGTGCAGCAATCCATAGACTTCTGATCCAGATCTGAACTGTGAGTATAATTTTAGGAAAGCAAGTTGAATATAAGACTTGTGTTTAAACTGCCATGAAGAAAGAGACTTCCTATGAAATGTGTGGACATGGCTGGATAATGTTTGAAGCATTAAAATTTAGTTTAAAAGAAGAAGTCAACCGAGTGAAAAGAAAATCATTTTCTGGTTTAGTGGCCAAGCCAGAAGTGCAGGGGGAAAAAAAAAAAAAAAAAGTCTGGCTTGGATTAAACCAAAAAATTTTTACGTGGATTGGGAAATAAGCTGTTTATTTCACTGTAGCTTGAGAAATTAAATTTAAGTGGCCAGTGTTCCTTTTGAATGTCAATGTCATGTTTTGTTTTGAGTTATTTAATCCCATTTTAAGATATATACATATATTTTGATGTTTTTCTCTACAGGGTTGATCAATTCTTAAAAGAGTATGAAAAGGTTAAGGTTTGTTTAGGAAATGTCAAAGTGAAACATTTCAGTGTGTTAAAAACTTTTTTATGAAAATATCTCTTTAGAACTCCTCCATTACACAGCTTTTCTGTATATTTATTGCAAGGATTTTCCCCTAAGGACGGAGTAGAATACTAAAAAAGATGGTTTAGTCAAAACTATTTGCTAAATCAGGATGAAACAGGAAAGTTTTCTGTTCACCCTAGTCTATATTTTTGAAAGCCATTTTACAATTCCTTGTGATGTTATTTTCCTCTTTCAAGGTGGACTATTAGTTCATGATTTGGGTCATCACTTTTAAAGCACTAAATCCTAGTTACATTTCTGCCATGTACACCACAATTTAGTCCAGCCTAAGACTTCTTTTGTAGCTTTAGGCAACCAGGTGAAATCTGACTGCGGATTGTCATGTTTCCAAATACCAGTTGCAGTATTTGTGAGTTTTGCTTTGCATCAGTTTTGGGGTTTTTTTCCGGGGGGGGAAAAAAAAATGGTAAAGGCAAAAGATTTTGCCACAATCTCCTTAAGTGACCTTCTACAGAGCACTGGAAGTTTTTTATGTTGTTTCCCCATTTGTAAAATGGAGACAAATGACACTGAACCACACCACTAGGCAGTATTTTGAGGCTAAATTATTTAATGTTTCCAAGGTTCTCCAAGTCTATAGTGACGAGCTCAGTAGAAAAGCCTGCATGTTGCATAAACCCATTACACAGGCCTATGCAATTAGAAGTTATAATAAACTTACTCTATTCATGTGCAGGAGACAGTTTTTAAATATTAATAATGTGGGGATTTGTTGATGTTGTTGTTTTTCCAAATGCCAGATGTGCTGCCTCTGCCTCCAAAGTGAAGAAGGGCAGTGAGAGTTCATCTGAAAAAGCAAAGCCACTCAAATATTTACATGTTACATCAGTACAGTTGGAACTTCAACCCACCATGAGTGGAGCCAGTAACCTCCAACTTCGTAGAGACAGAGCAGTCACCCTTAACCCATACTGGATTTTGGAGGTCCCAGTGTTGTTTACATGTGAGTTTCTTTATTACCAAACTGAAAAAGCAAAATCCAAGAATGAGTTTTCCTGAAGACAAATGCCTCATCTCAGTATAATGCTAAGTCTCTTCAAGGCTTTTCCCTCCCTCGGGGATTTTATTTTCTCTTTCAGAGCACAGAACTGCAGCCAGGAGTTTGGCTGCCAGCAGCATCCCTTCCTCCCTAGGATGCTGCTGTATACTTCACAATTGAAAGCTGTAGCCAGAAACTCAGATAGCTCAATCCAAGGTCACCCTTGCCATAAATTTCTGTTGTGTCCTCTTCCTGCATCTGTGGCCAATCCTTTGATTCACTGTAGCCAAGCTCATTTATCATGGCCTTTACATGAGTGTGTTGTCATGCAAACTGGGGATGGATGATGCTGGTAGACACTCAGGAGCAGGATGGTGTAGAGACAGGAGAGGTGCAGTATGCACATACAGAGAATCATTTGGCTGCAGACTGGGAAACTCAGTCATCAGCCAGAAATGGAGCTACACGTTTCATGTGTAGCCACCTCATATGTGCACAGAACAAAGAACTTGCTTCACTGGCCATGTCCTCTCTGCTGATCAGCTGTGAAAGGAGATAAACCCCTCCAAGTACGCTGAGCATTTGCCCAGAAGGTCTAAAGACTGCAAGGTTGCAAAGGCTGTGCAGTGCTCAGTCCACAATGAATTCATTGTCAAGTCTTTACAAGCAACGTGGACATTGCCAGGAATAAAACTCAGACTGAGGATTTAGTCCAAAGTCTACTAAAGTTCTTCCAAGGACTAGAGCAAGAGCCTTCTTTATCACCACATTGTAGAAAGGTAAGCAGAAGTGGTAAGTGCACTGTTCTCCCCATTTGCAAGAGATGGAGGCAATCACAGCCAGCCAAGTTATTACACATTTGGGAAAAGCTGGTTAATAAGAGCAAACCACATCTGCTATAGTTCAATGGAGCTGACTGCACAGAAGTCTAATCCTCTTCCAGTTTCAGTCAGTGGAAGTGCTCACACTGATTTCAAAACGACTAGAGGTTTGTCTCAGAGTGGCTGCTAACTGTCATGAAGGTGCAGCTTTAACTTACCTTAAGCGAGAAGAAAAAGAAAGGGGTGGTGATAGGCAACAAAAGGACAGAGCTTAAAGTCAGCTCCTGCTGAAAGGACATGTGATGGATGCACTTGAATGGGCTTTTCCAAAGCGCAGAAAGAAAATCTCCACAGTGGCAAAACAACACGAGAGCTATGCTTGTCCTGTAAATAAGAAGGCAGAACAAGTAGGCTCTAATTGTCTTGCAATGGCCCTCCCCCGAAGCTGCGGCATTCTTTACCTGTAGCCAAGCAGCTCCTCTAAAAGCCTCAGCTCTTTCCCGCATTTGCACACATCAAAGAAATGATTCCCAGTATGATCCTCACAGGCAAAGCCTCCTAATGATCAATGCAGGAGAATGGCAAACGCTCCCGGCACCGCTATGTGAAGTCAGCTTTGATCCACGGAGCCATTCAAACCAGTGCTGGTAATTAGTAAACCATATTCTGCAGTACATGACATAAGCTTTCTCCAGTCAGAGAAAGGACTTAGTCATGTCTCTGGAACAAATACCTTCATGAAATCTTCAGGCCATCCATAAACCAGACTCTGTGATGAAATTTCTGCCTTAATTCCAGCCTTTGTGGGAATATGAAAAGGACATAGCAGTGTGTGTTAAACCTACACGTATCTTTCTTTGCTCTTGCATCCAAGGTTTTTATCTGCTGTGCTATACAGTCTGTACCTTTTAAGACAGCAAAACTGTCAAAAATTCCAGAAGAGCTGTCAGCATCCCGGTTTTGGTCTAATAAAGCTGTATCTTTTATCTGGCATTCTTCAAGGAACTGGAGCGCTTTTTAAAGGCACTGAGAGATGCTGCAACTGATCTCAGACAAACTTTACAGAAGATAATTGTCAAATCACTATCATAATTAATTAGTGTAATGAAAGATTAATTTTAATAGTCAATGGACGTATCAATAAACTAAAGGCATAGGATTCTGTGCAACCTGAAATATTTACAAGGCTAATAATTGGGCATAAATGAGATTGTGAATGGCAAGAATCTCAAAAGGTTATTATGACAAGAGTCAGATATCTGGCAAGAGTCTCAAAGGTCACTGTTGTCAAGGCTGTGACTCCAATGTCTATATTCTGGCATGGCTCCTCATAGAGATGTGGTGGAGAAAAAAGGGAAGAGGATTTTGAGCTTTGTGGATGAGTCCCTCTCATACTTTTTCCAACCCTGCTCTCCTTCCTTCCAGATACTAGACTTCAGTGACTTTCAGCCACTTCCATACCAAGTGTGGATTGTGCCCAGGCTATGAAAGGCTCTACTACTCTATTAGCACACCCCTAAACTATCATTAAAAATAATAACAATAATAGACCTCAAAACCTTTAGTTACGGGCTATGCATAAGAAATATCTGTGAATTAGCAGCAAATCAAGATGGAACTGTAGTATTTGGGGTTTAATGTTTTAGCTATCCTTTAGGTGTGCTTAGATCTTTTCTGAGGATTTGGTTCTACCTTGAAGTATTGCCTACACTTACAGAGGAAAATACAAAAGAAATGGAAAAAAAAATAATTCTCTGATATATTTCAGAAGGGATATTAACATGATGTTTGGGTTTGGTTTTTTTGTGTTGTTTTGGGTTTTTTTAATTATTATTTGTGTGTAGGATAGGCAAAATAAAAGAAGATCAGAGTCCCCTCTGACATCATCTGGTATGACAAGGACAGCTTTCCTATCGAGTAGGGTGACTGCCTCCAACCTACTGCTTGGGGGTGGTCACCAGACTATGAAGGTAGTTCCAGAGCAGTTCTAACAGTTCTGATGTAGTCCACTAGCATAACTGTGACCTCCTAGTCTGTATGAAGTGGTCTTTTTGCTTCTTTGCTTCAAGCACTTGCAGAACCAAAGAACATGCAAACTCTGTTCAAGGTCACCTCTTATCAGCTTTCTGGCTGCTGTGGCTGCACTATGATTTAACTGGTTTCAAAGGGTTTATAATCAAAGTCCCGATTTTAACAATTACTCTGATTTTATTGGGAGTGACTGCTTGCCTCAATGGCATAAGTCAGACACATTCTCAAAGGCTGGCTCAGGACTCTGGCCAGGTTTGCACTCCACGACAAGTCTGTCTAGACAAGTTACTTCTCCAATGGCCTCTGTTCCCAGAGCATCTTGTCTGTATTCAGAGTCAATGGGAAACCTCACCTCAGAACATGTTAGTGCTTTGTGGACTTGAAATCAGCTTTAGATAACTCAGTGTCTTGTAAATGACCCTTGTGATCAATGAACTGAACATCTAATCAACAGAAAAATGTCTCTGTGGCTTGGGCTTCTGAAAATAAAGAAGGTATGGAACCTCAGCTATTTCATTGTGGATTTTGACACAATCACAGAAATAATTGTGACAGTGCAGATGTAAAACTAGAGTTAAAACTAGTGATGTGAAGACTGCAGTGTCAGAAATTCTAATCTCTGGAAGGGATCTCAAGGGAGACTTTACTGAACTGTAGTTACTGTGCTTCTCCTCAAAAAGAAAAGGGGTGGGGTTTTTTTTCTTTTTCTCCTTGGCTTTTGAGTCAGCTTTCAGGTTTCACAGCTTATTTGGAGCACATGAATGTTCCTGGAGAGAAAGATCTTTGGTTCTTACAATCTTACTTCAGAGCTGGTGTAATAATTAAAGGCTGAAAGAAAGATTTAAGATTTGATCCAACTCACTGACAGGGCCTAGAAGGGGCTTTTTTTTCCACTTCTTTTCTCTTTTTGTCAAGTTGAGTGAGATGTATTTTTAGGATGATTCCTTGGGAAGGTGCTTTGGGGAGATCTTGGCTGAAAAACCCTCAGTGGTGGAGATTTGTGAACTATGTTTAAATGATTTGCAAAAAGTGACTGAGAAATGCAAACCTGTATCAATAGACTTGCTACACTGGGGTCACACATCTGCTGCAAGATATTGAAAATGTTCCTTGGAGACCTCTACACTTAACATGTATAGGTGTTGCACAAGGTCCAGGCTGCTGGCACCCTTGGTTCCATGGGTTTTTTTCCATATTTTTGAGGGGAATGGGAGTTACACTTCAGGGCTATTAGTGTATATTAAGAAAATACTAATTCTTGTGGATGTTTCTGCATTTGGTATTTGATGTCTGATTGTCTTTGTTTGCAGGGCTTGAAGAACTTGGAAGCCTTCTGCAAAGTATAATCCTGTACTACTCACTTTCTTGCACTGATGGTGTCACAACATATCATACCTACACAAGATGCCTGGTATTGTAAAGGAGTGGCAAAGATTTGGACTTGGGACAGTCACCTGCACTTGCGAGTATCATATTTTATCCGAGAAGAAAATTCTATAAGCATAGCATAGCTGTGCAGGCTGGCATGATGTTAACTAATGGCTAAAGAGTTAATGCTTTGCCAGGGAAGGGAGATACTCCTTACATTCATTTGCATGGTTGGGAGCAAGCCTGGAGTATTCATACAAAATTACTCAAGCTTTTGACTTCTTGCTCTTATCTGTTCCACCAGACTTTCGCTCATGACCCCATCTTTTCCTACTCATTCGAATTTCCTGCCAAAAGGAGTGTGTGTTAAGGGAACACTGTCTACTGCTTCTTGTGCTCTTCCTCCTTGATAAAATAATGGTTTGCCTTCAGGCTGAAGACTAGCAGTAAACTGACATAGGAATGGTATCAGGCTTTTTGTTCCCTGTGCTCTGTTGTCCATACTCATGATGTCCCATTGATGATAGCAACACAGAAACTCTATAAAATAGACAAGAATCCTCAAGCTGGGGAGCGTACTTTGAAGTGGCTGGTGGCCTTGGCTGGATTGTCTGCATAAGCTTCTAATGTTGCCATGGATGCAGCAGTGGAAGCAATATGAGGTGGGGGAGAACGGATTTCTGGTCCAAAGTAGCTTAATAATGTAGGCAAAAGCCAGCAGCATCAAAGGGGAGTTGATCCAATTTATCTAAGCTGAGAATGGAGCTGCTTAGTTCTGCCGCTTGTCCTTGATAGCAGAGGACAGTTGGTGTGCTTGCTAGACACATACAGGGTCATGTCTGCCTCCTCTGCCTAAGGGCAGGCAGAGTGGCAATATACTTGACAACGCACAAGGTGTCATATCATTAGCCTGTAATTTGCAGTGACTTATTTTGTGCCTTCTGTACTGTGCTGAGTGACACTCTCTGAGTGGTCTAGGCAAAGTAAGAGTGCTTACAGGTCAGCCAGACTTCTCATCACTGTCTCCTGTTGATCTTAAATCAGCACAAATTCATTACATCTTGTGAATAGGGCAAATGTGGCAAGTTTGTCACTGCCTCCCTCCTTATTACCGCATGCAACTCTCTGAATCACTGAGTATCTTCTACAGCTCTCCCTTCTTGGAGTGTCAAACGTATACCAGATGCAAAGGCTGTTGGTGGTCTGTTCCCCTGGTCACCATGACCTGACAGCGTGTCCCATGGAGAGGCAGGGAAGGATGGTGCAACTCCAATCTCTCCAGTCCCTCGTGTTGTGTCAGAGAAGTTCTCCAGAGCCCAGCCACACCTCCTCATGTACTGCCTTCTCTGTCCCACCTACAGCTCCCTGTACCATGGCTCAGGAGTTGCAAAGACACAGGAGAATGCTTCTGCAGCACACTGTCTGCAACACAAGGAAACAGCAGCTCTTTGGAAAGTATCCAGAGAGGACTGCTGTCCCAAAATTTCCACGGCAAAGAGAACAAATCCATGCAGGTATATCCTCAGCTCTTTTCCATCTTGTCTGCAGTGTAAGAACATGGACCTGCCCAGTAATATCTCAGCATGGGCCACCACCAAAGCTCCAGCTCTCTGAGGACTGGCCAGTAAGCAGGGCTTTGCTGGAAGTTCTCAAAATCTAATGACAGACTCCTTCAGTCCCACTGATCCTGACTCTCTCCTCCAGTGACTGTGAGGAGAGAGATTTTGCAGGTGACACAGAAAGTATGATTGTTTCCCAGTGACATGGTGTGGGGCTATTCACTGACATACTGATCCTTTGCCTTCTGTACTCCACACGCATGAGGGAAAATGGGGATATACTCATTTCCCTGGAGAAATCAGGTCTGTAGCAAGACACTAAGCAGTATTTGCTAATGCTCACTGCTGTATGGGAAGAACAGCAATTGCTGTATGGGAAGAACAGTGGGAGCAAGGATGCTGAACTTCCAAGTGCCCCTGCTAAGTGAATGGTTTCAGAACAAGTTATTGCATCAAAGGCTTCAAACTAGCTGCAGTATAAACACGCCCACTTTAGGCAAATGAGCCTTTTGTTCACTCAAAACTAAGCACTTCATTAAAGTATCAGCTCTTCCACATCCTAGAGTCCCTGAAGCTATGGATGTAAATAATAATCCTGCAATGAATGCTGAAAAGGTCTGAAAAGCACTGAATTCCCCTGTCGAGCAATGTCTTAACGTGGGTGGGATGGTTTATTGTCACCTGTGATGCTCAGATCTGGAATTTGGGGATAGGAAAAACTCTGAAGTGGGGGCTGGCTCAGAAACTACCACACACCAAGTAGATTTCAGGACTTGCTTATACTGGAGAGGGTTGAACAGTTTAACTCTTGACACTAGCCCAGAAGCAGCTCACAGAAATACTGCCATGCTTAAAGGTAAGAACATAGCTTATGAGAAAAGCCATAGGGTTTGTGGTAATCAAGATCTGCTAGTCTGGAGAACTGGGAGGAAATTTATCGGGGCTGCTGCGATAAGAATCAGATGTTAGAGAGCAGGCTTTGCACACAGCATGCTGGATGGTTTCAGTTGTCCCTTCAAGATCTCCCTTGACTTGAAATCTTTCATACTGGGACAGTGAAAGACATGTGCTAAGCAGAGACCTATTCACATAATCTTGTGGCTGCAGAGGGCTAACTGCTTTGCAATCTCTCATTTCCATCTCAAACTTCAAACTTAAACTTCATCTGAAAACACCTGCTCAGATAACCCTCTCCTCTCCCCTGCTCTTGTTTGCTTGATATATGAAGTCTTAAAGTAATTCTTTGTATGAGGTTTCAATGGCACTGTCTTGCTGCTTTCTGTCACTTGCTTAACACTGGTGGTAGTACATCACTAGGCTATCTACAGGAGACCCATCATTCAGTGTAGTACAAAATTGAACTGTGCTGCAGTGTGTTTTGTTTGCAGGTATTGTGAGTCATACCAGGTCAGGTACAAGAGAGCAGAAGGAAGAAAAGAAAAGCCCATTATCATAGTCTGAAGTAACTGTCCATTCACACCAACAGTTCATTCGCATGTACTTCTTGGAGAATACAAGTCTGATGACAGGCAACCATCCAGGTGGTGGACTTGAACCTTTCACCATGCATGCACAATGCCTCATGGCAGAGGGGGAGGCACCCTTGGAGCAAGCACCCCTGATGAACCAGGGCTCTAGGGTCAGCCAGTCCCCATCCCTGGGAACTGCCCGCTGTGGGGCAAGCAAGCCGACCCCTCTGCATATTCATGCAGGCTTGCTTCTGGTGCTCTGTCTTCTCCTTCTGAGTGTTACTGACAGCTCTGGAAACAAAATCCCATCCCCTGATAACAGGCCAATTCAGCTGCAGATTCCTTTATGCCTCTGCCAGCAGTGTGAACCAAATGCAGAGCTTGAAAGACTTGCAGCATCCAAGCCTCTGCTTCCATTTCCTCTGAACTCTCCCAGTGATTCTTCTTTCAGGATGAAATTGCTCATGCTTAGTCTAAGCTCAAAGGATTTGTTTAGGAGTTGTTGGATTTTTTTTTTTTTTTGACAAAATTGATCTGGCTATTTCTAACTTACACAAGGGGAAAAATATTTTTCTTAAAGGACTCTAAATATTTTTTAAAGGAATAGCTTAGTAATCAAGCTTGCCACAGATTTACAAAATCAGGTTTTATTTTCATAGATGCTCGAATCTATCAGTAGCCATGTTTTTCAGAACTGTCGGCTGCCCTTAACTAGTGAACTCAAAATAAATTGCAGGCATCAGAATCTCAGGAAAGACGATTTTTTGCAAGTGAGGAATTGCAAACAGGACGTGAGCCATACAGCTGCAAGCTGTATCCCAGAACCATTTTCCACTAGCCATAATTTCATCAGCATCATTTTCAGCTTAGCTCCTTCAGTCACCCTGACCACCAGCCTATACGTGCATTTGACCTATTCAACTGCGCTTCTTCCCTGAGCATGCATTGCTCTGCCCTTTCCTGCCCTCACACGCCCCCACCAACATGCCCACTGAAACCACGAGGCTCAGCAGCACTGGAAAGATACAGGAACACCCTCTTTTCCAGTCACAGTCTGCTCTAGTGTTCAGCCATAGGCTGCAAAGAAACCAGTGCACGTCAGGCCTGGATTAATGATCTCCATAGCAAGCTATTCACTCACAATCTAGCTAAGAGTGCCTGGTAAAGCTAGAAATTTTATTGATGGAAGGTAAAAATGGGAACCTTTTCCACTGGAAAATACCAACTTGGAAAAAACTTTACCTGAGAGATTGTTTTGTTGTGTTTAAAAATTTCAAGGAAAATGTATTTTCAAAAAGGGTTTTAGAAGCTTTTTGTCAAAGCGAAAATGTATGCTAACTACAGCAAAGGACTGATTTTATTTCATACAGGTTTTAAAAGTGATTAAAAAAAAAATGTGCTCAGTGAAACCTATTTTGGATTTTAAAATTCTCCAATTTAATTTGAGAATTAAATTCCTATTCATTTTGGGCTGAGGAAAAAAAATTAATCAACATGACATTTATCTTGCATGCTTAGAATATAAGACAAACGAGCATGGTCTGTCTGCAAAAACTTTTCCTTGCTCTCACTCACCAAGAACTTTTGCACTAGTCCAATTGTAGCGAAACAGTATAAAGGGAAAATAAAGGTTTTGTTTTCTTTTGATGCAATGGCTGCAATGTGAAGCACCTGTTAATAAAAGTCAGAGAAGCTGCTTGCAGCTGAGCATAGATCAGAGGAAACCAGACTTTGCTAATCCGCATGACATGTGTGAACATGGTGTTCTGGGGCTGCAAGAAAACCTTCATATCCAGCTCTGATTTCATATGTTTAAACTAGGATGGAGCCTAGGAGTTATAGGTAAGGATGGCACTGCTGAAGGGATCCGTCAGGAGTAAGGAAGTAAGCAGGAAATACATCTCTGGTGGTCAATATCAGCAAAAGGGGAGTGCCTTTGTCTGGAGGCATGCATTTGTAATGAAGTTATAACTTCAGTAAACACATGTCTTCCCCAAACAAAGTAGTATACGTGACTAAGGAGTCTGTGATGTTTTCTGTCTCTGCTTTTCTTCATGATTTGGACAAGCTGTTTCTTTCCTTTTGGATATCTTTGTTAGGTGGCGTGGACTTCTCACTTGCATGTTTATGCAGCATCTATCACAGTGGGAGGCCTTGGATGTGACTGTAATACAAACAACATTGACAAATCCACGTTTCCATGGAAAGTTAAAAATCTCTTCCTTCTGTACCAAATAATGGCAAGGGTAAAAAGTACTTATTTTACATCCAGAGATCAAAAACCTTCCTGAGCACTTCCTGTAAAAGCCTTCCTGTAAAGTGGCACTGACTTAAACTGTGCTGTGTGAATTGGCAGCTGGTTGTGGTCTGAACTTTTATCTCCTGGATGCTAATTTTGTGAACACTGTCAGTTTCTGGGGGAGGAAAGATGGTAAATCTGTACACTTTTCCCCCAAAAAAAGATACATCTGTCAGTTGCTATGTCCAAAGATAAGCAGTTGCACTGATTTTTCCATTCCAGATTACTGAAATTCAGCTTCTACATACCAAAATTCAGAGGACCTGTTCCACAGTGGAAGACCAATCCTTTGTAGTACACAAATGAGTCAGTGTTTGCTAGGAAAAAGGGAGGGTATCTTCCTCCTTGCAAATATAAATCAGCTTTTCCTTTCACTGCATTAATTGCAAAAATCATACCACATGTCCAAATATTCTGTGCTTAGCTGGAGAAACACAAGTATAGCTCATATCATGCCCCTAAATCTGGCACCCTGGTGTTCTCAGGAATGACTCCAGACCATAGTGTGTGTCTGCTTCCACTCAACACATAGGGATGGCTTTCAGAAGGGCTACCCCTCAGTACTGGACTGCACACACCTACGTGCTGGACTTGACAAAATACCTCTCACTTTGTCTGCTTTAAATTACATTCAGTGAAAAATATTCTGCGGCTTTTTCCTCATAAAAGTCCAGGTTTTTTTGATTCCCAAATTGCAAGTATTCCCAAGAAAGTCCTTAGGCATGAATGCCAACATGACAGGTAGAAAAGCTTTGCGAGACCAGCAAGAAAGCTGTTAAGTCTCACCTTTCCTTGGCTTTGTTAGGAGCAATTTATTTCTCTGCTGTGGTGCTTGTTTGGGGCACATAGTGCTTTTTAAGCATGGTCATCAAGTTTTCTTAGTTTGAAGCACCTGAGTCTTGAGGGAAACATCAGTCTTCCGGGACTGCTACTGTCTCTCTTCCGAACACACTTTGGAAAATGGATTTTCTTTCATGACAATTTTCAGTAATGTTAGAAAATACTGCAGCAGCCTTTAAGCATAAACTTCAGCCTTATCTTCTTTTCAGAAAAAAAAAAATAAATCTCTTCTCATGAACTATCACCTGTATATTGCTTCTTGATCTTGATGTTGTTGCCTCTAGGCTGGATGGCTTTTTAGACCCAGCCAACTGATCCTAGCCAACTGACTCCATCCTTTCTTGGCACCAGTGGCTTTCTTGTTTCCAGACCAATATAAAACAATACTGTCTTTTTACAGGACTTGAATACCACCACTCCACAATCACAGAGCACAAGCTCTTTCCAAAGGTATGGTTACCTCCATTCCCCAGTTACATATCTGAAGACTTTACGTATGCTCACTCTGCCCCAAGAGTTTTTCCAGACCTTCAGATACAGGACAGCAGTTCTTAATGCTCTGTGCATCCATAAAAGCAGTGGTACTCCCTCGGGAGTTGGGGAGAACTTGTGTCACTCTCCATGCTTCCTATATGTCACAGCTGAAACAAATCTCTGATCTTCCCAGGAAGCATGGGATAACCCCTCTTGCAAGGTCTGCTTTCTCTTAGGATGACCTGTGACTGTAGATGTCCCTACAACATCTCCCTGCATTGTTCCTGAAAAGGGAACCGCATGCTACTTTGACACTTAGATTCTAGCTTGGAATTGCAGGAGAGGGCTGAAAGATCCATCTCTCTCTTGAAGCTGGATGGATGAACTGCACTAGCAGACAGAGCCTGGAGGGAGAAGGGAAAGAACTGGTATGAATATTAATACATATAAAATATATACTGTGTGATGCATCTCTCTTCTCACACATCCAATGATCATCTATTCTCCCTCACTCCCCTCCCCTCTGCTCTGCCTCACTCTATGGAGTAAATGTTGGATTTCCATTTTCGGTCTATTTAAATCTCTCTTTTTTTTTTTTGCTACAGTGTAGCAGGGGAAAAGTCTTAACTCTCTGTTTGCTGTGCCACATCTCTTGAACAGTGGAAGAGAGAGAGAGGGAGAGAGAAGAGCTTTCCTCCAAAGCCATCTAACTGTTTCTGCAAACTTTTGGTCTTTATTACCTATAATCCTGGCTTGGCAGAAACAACTCAATCTCTCTGCACATGTACTGTACTTTTATGAATCCAAGACCTCTTTGACACCTTTTTTTTTTTTGTGTTTAAAATATTGCACAATTCTGAGTTACCAGTTTTGGAAACTTTGCAACAAAAGTCCATTTGCTTTTATTGGCCTTCTGCAGTGCTGAAGAGCATTAATATACTCAAGAATGTATTTAAAGTAAAGAGGTTCAGTGGTGCAGTAGCTAGGCTCACCACCTGCTTGTCTGTGAGATCCCAAGTGGAAACAATTTTCCATTGAGCCTTCTTCCATGAGTTGCCAGGGCTAGGGTGCCTGAATTGCAGACCTGCCCCTACTCTGTAACTGTTCATGCACTTGTAAATTCTGGATAAAGCCTTCAAATTCTTCCCAAATAGATTTTTTGGGGCTAAAATGCTCATGTATCTGAATAGAATGATACATCTTAACTCTAAAAGTTATCTTACTTTGTGTGAGTGTGCAGGAGACCTCCTCGTTGTCTCCTTGCAGGACATTTGTGAGGTCTCAGGATAGCTAAAGGAGCCAGGAGCAAGGAAGAAGGCTGGGGCTAAAATAATCTGTAGTATTCAGGTTATCCTGAATTTGGTGTCCATTTGACTAAGCAAAAGACAAATGTAGCAAGAACTTTCACATTGGCTTCCATCCTTCCTCTTCCCTTTGCAAACTTCCTTCCAAGCAACTGCATTCAAAAGGGGAGAGGACATGGATGCTCTTAGGCAGATGTGCTTCTGAGTTCATGACATGATCTCTTATTGGGATCTGGGGTGACATTCTATCAAAAAATCAAGAAGAGATGTGACATCTTATGTTATCAAGCATGCAATAGCAAGCATTGAATAGAATACACTTCATACAACACTGGAAAGCATCTCATGGGCCTGAAGGATGAAGTCAGCCACCAGTATTGAACATTGACCCAACAGTTAACAGTCATGCTTTGGGCATAGATAATCTGCCTTTTGTCTCTTTTCCATTTGGTATAGAAACAGAAGCAACTAACATAGCCCTCTGGTCCCAGCATAGTGGGTAGAATGCTGCTGAAGAAAGGCTGATGAGTGGCTAATACTCTGACAACTACAATTTCCATAGTGCTGTGTGACATGGTCACAACTGGTTATATGGCTCAGTGGGAGTGAGTGGCAGGAGCATATGAAAACAGGGACCTTGTGCTGCTACTGAGCAGATTCTGCAGGCCTCCTAAACTCTACTCTTGCATTTCCCCACATATAGAGACCAAATCAAGCCAACTTCCTTGGTTCTGCATCTCAGTTTAGGACCTCAGGGACCCATGGCTCTGAAAGGCTGTTCCTCTCTCTGTGGCACAGGGTGAGAGAAGGAGAAGGGCACGGCTGCCTCCCCTGCTAGCAGGGCGCAGACAGAACAGTCCTCCCTGAGCAATCTCCTATCAGTACCAGCCTGAAGGAAGAAGGCGGACATGAAATATGAGAGCTATTGTTTGATCATCTGGGAGATACAGTCTTTGGGCTGAGGGATAACAGGGGAAGCTCTTAAGATTGTCTCAGACCTCCATCTTCTCCTTCTACCAGAGTTTACAGTGCACACTTCCAGCAGCTGCTGTTTTTCTAAGATGTGATTTTGGAATGCTAGGTTACTTTTCACTATGGTTCTCATCTTGTGGCTGTGCTGAGCCTTTGCATGTTGTATTGCAATAATCTTTTTCACAGACGTGAGATGTCAGATAGGTGGCAAGTAAAGTTGTGAGGCAATCCAGTGTACAACTGAAAAATAAAATAGTGATTAGCTCACAGGCTCTCATAGGTCACTGCCCAATACCTGTGCTCAGTGTGGAATGGATTCTCTGTATACTGCTGTAGGATAGAATTATTAAAGGCCTTAGTAAAATACACATGCAGGGTGAATTGCGGGGAGGTAGGAAGAGGGTGAATTAAGGTTCCCCAAACAGGCTTAGGTCTAAGTGTTTGCTAACAAGCAAGTGCTCAGCTTGGCAACATTAATAATATTCTTTTATGGTAGGTTTATATATGAGCAACAGGGAAGATGAATCACATTGCAGAAATAAAGTCAAGCACTCACGATGTTGAGAATTAGCTTGGCTGGTTAGGGAAATAAAGGGCCCTTCAATCAGGGAGCAGAGAGCTAATTGTCTCATTAGCTTATCTGCCTGGGTTGTATTCCCCTGAGAAGAGGGTGGGAGATGGAAAGGAGACAAATGAAATAAATGAAGCAGTCCTCGGGGAGGAGGATTTTCCCTGAGAAGAGCAAGGGGCTAGTGGCTGCACACCAGCATGCTTTCCTCCAGTGCTTGGCTGCTTAAAGGTAAACCTTGGAAAGCAGTGGGAAATACCTTGGAAAAAAATGGGCTGAGTGGGGTATGTGTGTAAAGGAGTATAATTGGGATGTCTTCTCTCTCTGCTTCAAAGCTCCCTACTTCACTCTCTCTTCACATAGTTTTAGCATCTTGAGATTATGGTACTATGGTTTTCATATTGACAAGTATTTAGCAGACTTGAGAGACCAAGCTAAAAGTAATGCCTCTGGAATAATCCCAGAACCTCTTGGCAAAACCACTGGGGATCAACTTGCACTGCTACATTGGCATTTCTTCCCAGAATATAGGATTCTGGGAACAATATTACCAGTGTGGTATTTCCATACGTGTATATATATATAACTCTAGGAGTTACCATTTGTATTGTATTTGATCCTGCAAGGTGTTCTAACACCACTTTAATGCAAGTAAGCAATGCAACACAAGGGGCCTTTCCATCAACTTTAGACTAAGAACTTTGCACCAGCAAGTTTATACTTGGCAAGACATATCCTCTGTATTTTCTGAGATCTACAAATCTGCTTGCATGTTTCAACATGACTTCCTGCTTTTTATTCTTCTTGTTATTTTTTCTTTTTGAAAAGGGACTATTTCTAGAGTTGCTTCAGAGTTCCCAGAGAGGTGTTGAATGCTGAATCACAAGATCTATTCTGCCACCAGAACTAGCAGCAGTGTCTTTTGGAATAGCTGCTCTTGTGAAACTTCCTTACAGACTCTCTGTTAAACTTGAAGCAAGTTAATTGCAAGGGCTGTGCTGCTCAGCCCTTAAGGCTTGGGGATGTGGGCAGAGGAGCTATCAAGAGACCCATTCTGATCCAGACCTTCACCTAGCTTTGGTGGCTTGCTGAATACCAGCCTCCTGAAGTTAAGCTTGCTCCTGAGAAAATATGGCATTAGTCCCTGTGGATATCATCTTACAAGCTTTTAGGGAAATACAGAAGAAAAAGGAACTTTTGTAGATACTGTTTAACATGAATGGCTGTGAGTCAGGTTTCCTATGAGTCAATGGATGCTGACTGCTGAGATAATTCTCCAACCTACGTGTTCAGTGTGGAACCTGGAACTGCATCCAAGCCGAGTGTTTCCAGACAGCTTCCTGCTATTATCCACTGCAGTCGTTAAGTAGGCCAAGATCATCCTGAAGTGAATGAGGATGTGGTTTCCTAAACCCTGAACTCGGTGACACCTTGCAGAGTTGCACAGCTGAAATATCACCTGGAGGAAGATTGGCTTCAAAAAAAATGACCTGATTGCAAAAAGGAGAAACATGTTTGAAATAATTTAAACTCTCTGATATGGTGTTGCTGGCTTGAAATACTTTCATGTTTTGACTTTTAGAAAGCTAAGAACTTATTTCCCTTGATAAAACTTGATATAGTGCTTATTTGATGGGAAATTTTATGTTCTATTTTGAGATGGGAGAGATAAGGTAGGGATCCATTCAAATCTGAAGCTGCTCACAGCAGGAAGCCATTTACTGTCTATTTCCACTGATTTCATCAAGTCTGGAAAAGGCTTCCAGCCTTTTAACAACTGGCTGTGAAAAATCCAACTAGAAGATCATTCTATCTAGTATTGGCCAGTGTTTAAATATGTGACCATGGTCTCAAAGAAAGAAGCCTTCAGGACATGGTCTTCTTGGGAGATTTCATCCAGAAACACCACCTGCAATGATTTTTACTTACTGGGACCTGATGCTTATGAAAGTTATGTTTTGAAAATCAAGATGGCCCATCCTGTGGATGTCCATGGACTAGAAGGGATGGCCATAAGAGAAGCTAGTCAGCAGTAAGTGCTCCACCCTCTCCTCCCGCACTGACAGACTCTGAGGGATACATACCTATTTCTATGCCATCTGCCATCTTCTGATTTCTCCCTACCCATCTATGTATCCTTGTCTGTCTCTCTAAATCCTTTTGCCTTCTCCAAAGAGGAAAATGTCATGATAACAGGGTGTGTGGGGGTAATACAGGCTTTTGGAGTCTGCAACCATATTGGGCTGTCATCCAGCCCACCACTGATCTCAGAGGGAATGAATTCGCCATCTGTAGACAGTCCATGTCTCACTGTAGCCATCTGTTAAGCTCCTCAGCCCACTTGCACTCTGAACAATGGCAGTGCCTTCCAGAAATCCTGTAGGAGAGCATCCCTCCCTCTGTTGGGTGACGCTTATTGCATAGTGCTGTCTCTGAACACAAGTATCTGTGGTTCTGCCAGAGAGACAGCTTTTTGAGGCAAAACTATTTGTGCTCCTAATCTGAGCATCGTAAAGAACATGAAGACCTGGGAATAGCTGCCTTGAGATTCCTGAGGCTCTGGGACTCCTAACTTTCTCATTGTCTTTGGAACATCGAGGATCTTGTAAGATACTCAGCTTACAATAGATAGATGGTTCTTCTCAACCCTCTGTTTGAGCAGGACAAGACAACATGAATATCACCAGCATCAACAAAGATCCTGCTCTTCTTTATATGGAGAAGACACTGCAGAAGAAATCTTGGCAGCAAGCACCACGTCATTGACTTCAAAGTGAACCTGATGCACAGGCTGTCGCTGACAAACCTGTTACATTCTGGTCCATGCTCCAAATCAACCTCTTCATTCCTGCAAACACTCCTATTTACCATGCTGCAAACTGCCAGGCACCAGTAGAGCAGGGTTTAAGCATTCAGTGATTTCCAGTGTCACAAAAGCGATCTAGATATTGTTCTTATTAAAAGACTTAGTCTACCAGATGCTCATGAAACCAGGCTATTCTTTCAGAGACTCTTTAGGGATGACTTAATTCACACATCTCTCTTCAAATTCATTACTGCACTGACCAGTCAACCACATCGCCTTGATAGAGCTAGTCAGAAACTGGTCTAATGGACTGATGATGGCTTCTCTCCAAAGGCAAGGGCTTCAGCTGGACCTGACACCAGAAAGCTGAAACAGCATCAGACAAGGCTGGGTAACTCCCCTACTCCCACATGTCATCTTGGCTTACATCAGCTGCTTTCCCAAGAGCTGCTGCCACTTCCAAAACCACGTGATCCCTGGGATTGCAGGGTGTTCCCAGATATTGCTAGGTAATTCCTGTCTTCCTCCCACCCCCACACACATCACTTGCCAGACTCTGAAGGAAGGAAAACTTCTCAATTAGCATTTAAGAGAGACACTTGTCTTTATTTCATAAGAACAGGGATTTGCTCTTTTTGCTGTTATTCCACCACCTCCGTCCTTTGGTGAAGCCGAAGGGGGAAGAGCCTTTCATTTATACCATCTCCCCTGCTGCTGCCTAACCTTTGCAATCTGTGTACCAGGCCCAGGGCATCTGTCTTTCCAAATTCTGGCTGGGGAAATGAGGCTCTCACAGAAGATAACACAGGGAACAAAACTCAGATGTGATCTGAAACTGGTAAGGAAGATCTGGTGCCAGCTGCGAACAGGGCTTTGCTTGCAAAGGAGAGGGTGCCTTGATAGAGATGTCTTCTGCCACAGAATGCCACTGTAAACAAGAGAGTGGATGTTCTGTCAAAAAGCTGTCAGGAAGTCAGACAAATATTTAAAGAGGCAGATTTCCTCCCGAGGGTGAAGAAATACTGCTCAGCACTTGACAGTGCAGTCTGGTAGCTCCCAACCCCAGGGACAAATATGCTTGCAGCCCCTGTATCCAAAGGATGGTGAGAGAGGGCAAGAAGGTGAAAACAGGAGGAAAACAGCCAATTCCTACATACAAACAATCATGCATTGACAAGAGTCCTGTAGCTATGGTGTGTCTACCTAGAAATAGACCCTTCTCTCTGCAGTCTTCCAGAGGGAATGGGGGGGGAGATTTGCCTAGACAGATCATTCACCTCTGCCATCCACCATCTGGAGGGAGGCAAAGGTACATGCAGAGATGTACCGGAGAGCTGTTGGGCATGCAGCACTACCTTGGGAAGTACACAAGAATGTTGTCATCAATTTACATGCAGATTTTTCCCAAGCCAGACACTGAAATTAGCTTGTACACGACAGCATGTACTCTTGAAGGGGTCTCTTCCTGTAGAGAAAGGAATATAAGCAGAAGGGCAGCATTTAACGTCTCCAAAAGAAATGGGTTTCTAAATTTATCTGGGCAAATAGGACAAAACAATTGGTCTCAACACATCTGCAAAGTAAGTAAATTGCTGTGTATTTGGTAATCAGCTCATGAAGCCTGAGTGGCTGAAATCCAGGTCACAGACACACCTATGCCCCTTGCTCAGAGATGCTGGTTTATCTCTTGTCTACCTGGGACAGTGTGTGTGACCTGACCAGCTAGCTATCCAGGGAGGTGAGGAAAGGATGCTTACATGTTCTGCAAATGCCTTTCTGCATGAAATTTCCCTTTCCCAAACACTGAACTGAACCTCACACTTCCTCCAGTCCTTGCAAGAGAAACACCGTTGTGAGCCTGGGCTCTCTCCTCTTTGAGCATCCGCTGTGGGAAATTTAAATATTGTCCCCTTTGGCTATGCTGTCTGTGGAGTTTAGTAATCTTCTCACTTCACCGCCTTTCCCCCCCCCGCCATGTGTGAGCCTGGCGCTCCAGCTCCTTCCAAGGCACTGACCTAGTTCTCTCTGTCCCCAGGCACAGGTTCTGCATCCTGGTCCATCCTATGTCAACGGCTGGGCCAGCACAGGGGCAGGATGGACGCTGCCCGTGGATTGGTAATGCAGGCAGCAGCAGAAGCATGGTGCAAACAGATTGAAAGTGGATTTGAATATGGGCTCTTGAAAAATATGAGATAGAGTACAATATGTTTTCCTCGGTGCTGTAATGTATTTCAAACAGCTCACTTCCATCTCCTGCACTTTAATTAGCATGAAAATTGGCCAGTTCCACAATCCCTTTAAATACATTCAGTGTGTTACCAAATATATTTCAAAAGCAGTTACACACAGAAAGGCCAGGGCCTGGAGGTGGGCTACAAAACACTCCCCATTTTGATCTAACTCATTACTAACCTGTCTTGTGGCCTCTGTTAAAGGCTTCAGGTTCAGTTTTCAGTGGGCAAACACCACCAGGGGAAATGTAAGATCATCAAACGGTACCTTTGGCTGTTGGGCTAAAAGGCTGCAATGAGGAGGCAGGGTAAAAATAAAACCCTCAGCTACTCATGTCCCCCTCTCTCCTTAACCTGAGGGAGGACTGCAGAAGCAGCTCTCTGTGCAGGATATTCCCTGCTCCTGGGGATAGATTACTCCATGACCCACTGCTGTCAGTCTGGCCAGAAGGACGGTCTCCAGAATATATCTATCTGCTAGAAACACAGCTGGAGACTGTTGCAGGCAGGAATTGCTCACTGAACTTATCCTTGGTTTTTGTTTGGTAGTGGAAAAAAACAAATCTTATCTAACCCCAGGCTCAGACTGTCTCTAAGGTTGAAATTTCCAGTTGTACTGGCTGCTGGAAGGCAGTTCCCACTTCCCTCCCCACACACTGTGCCCACAGTCTCACTGGCTTCCCCAGTGTGGGGTCCAGAATGTGAACTGGGGTTCCTGGGCTCGCCTCACAAATATAACTGCACTGTCATAACTCGGGAGAGCAGCAAAGGGCTGGAGGGGCAGGAAGGTATGGCAGACATCACAGCAGCTGGGAAGCGCAGCGCTTCAATGTTTTGTGATGGCAGTCCTTTAATCAAATGATTTTTACATAAGGTTCCCCTTTCTTTGTGATATTCTAGAGACACTTCTTCTGTCAGTGTTGCCCATGTCTTTTCAAACCTGCCCTCAGCTCTGGTTGCAGACACTCACCATCTCGGGACCAGCCTTTTCCCCTTCCATGCACTCCAGAAACACCTAGGGCTGGTCATTTTTACCACTAGTCCTTATTTTCCTCCTTCCTCAACCCATAATGTTGCACAGAGTGCCAGTGAGTTGCACTGCTCCAGCTCATGAGGGTCTGAGGGGAATCCCTGATCCCTCCAAGGACTTGAGACAACACCTAGCTGGTGATGCTATGGGCACCATCTCCTCATTGCATATGATGAGGAACAGGGATAGCACGGAGAAGGACAGACTTCTTTCTGCCTGCTATAAGTTGTCCTCTCCAGCCTTCTCCTGGGATTGCCAAGGAGGAGAGGAAGAGATGGTGAAGGAGAAGGGGAGAGATCTTAGGGAGACTTCCTAAAGCTGCTTGTCCCATGTTCCTGGTCAGACAGGAATTTCCACTGGGCTGTGGACAAACCCCAGAAATTCCTTCCTGGATTTTCCCTGTGCCTTCAGAGCTCAAAGTTGACAGAACTTCTGCATTGCAGGGCCAGTGGGAGAAGCTGTGGTTTGTGGAGACTTGGGGAGGAGCTGCAAGTCCCTTGTAGAATCAAGCATCACTATATGCAAATGCAGGTAATTTCATGGAAATGTATGTAATTTTATGCAGATTTAAAAGCTATTGACTTTCTGTCACAAGATGTTGGCAGCTATGGTATTTGTTTGAGTCTTTTTCCTTCCCTATTTAAGCCTTTTTTTTTCTTTTTGGAACTTAAAAAAAATTTAAATATTCATGGAAATATTTCTATGAGTCACAGGGAGAGTCTACATCAAGCTGAAAAGTTCAGATGTGTATCCAAACTTCCTCAAAGTGCTTTGGGATAGGAAGTGGGATTTGAGAGTGGGTAGTTTTCAGATGCTGTCTGCAGAGAAACGTTTTCCACCAGAACTTAAATTTGGGCTTATGGGTGACCCAGCAACTTTTCTAAGAATAAATAGGGTTTGTTCTTGTTTAATCAGAATGCATTAGAGAAACTCTAAGTGGAAAAGCAGAGGAGAGATTGTGCCAGCTTTTAGCACAGAAGCCAGTCCCAGGCAGCAAGTAAGGGTTTTGCTGTTGCCTTCTGCAGTTTTCTTTGTATTGCCTGGAGCTGGAGGTTCTCGTTATCAAGCCACAGCACAGTGGATAAAGGAACAGAAAGGGTTTGAGTGCCCATAAACAAAATAGATGTCAAAGCAGAGGCTACATTCCTTGTTTATTTCATATATATATCTCTTACGTCTACTTCTTATATATATTTATATATTTAGTATTATATTATTTTATATGTTACATTATTATTTTATATATAGCATATCAAATATATTATAAATATATTCTTGTATATTTTATTTATTTATCATGGTCCTAGTGAATTTGCAGGGGTAAGTGCCCTTCTCTGGAAGCTGTCGGGTAAGACCTGGACATCTGGATACTTTAGGGCAGGTTGCTTTGTGCAGTTTTAGGTGACCAGTGGCTTGTTGGACCCCATCTTACACAGTGCCATCTCTGTGGCAGGGAGAGGTGGACTGAGTGGTCCCCTCCACTTGCAGGGCATTCTCCAAAAGAACACAGGGACATCAGTGAGTGACTCCCTCTCTGGAGCTTAATTTTATGGCCTTACAGGCTTGATGCAAAAGCCATGTGTTTTTAAGAGGTGATTTTTCTGAAATGGCGGTAATAGAAAGGAGGTCTTTGCAGCTGGCTGAATTGAGATGAGTTAATTTGTTCCCATTTGGATGTTTGTTTTTAATGATGCTGGAGATATTATTCTATTGTAACACTGAAGTATTAAACATGGCTAGAACTCTTGCTTGAATTACTGTTTAGCTGCTAACTAAATCTAATTAAAAGTAAATCATGTACACTCAGACCTTAATAAAGCCTGGGTTCACTATATCCTTCTCCCCTTCATTAGAATATCATGTACTCTCTGGCATAAACCTTGAGTTAAATAACAGAAAAGCTTGTGGGGTTTTTTATTACCCTCTTGATTCAAAAGGTGTCTAAGCCCATGCAAGGGAATAGTTGTCCTCTTTTGACTTCCTAACTGGTGAGACTTTTTAACAAGTTAAGGAATTTGCATCTGGATCTGAACTTGAGACACTCTACTGCTTAGGGTACAGAGGTCTGTGGTGAATGGTGTTAAGGGTGGGATGAACTGCTAAGTTTGGACTGAGATTTTGTCTTATATTTCAAACATCCTAAGTCTGGAGTGATTCAGCCTATGCTTTCAGATTGAGGAAATTCCTTATTTTTTAACTTTATAATAGACAGAAAATGTTCTAGCCATGAAAAAGCTACCTTCAGTAGAAGCTCTTAGAATTGTGGTTTTTCTTTGTCTCTATTGCCACGGAAGTTGCCACAGAATTGACCTCCTGTCTCTGAATTGTTCTTTGTTTCAATTCTTGGGGTTTTTTTAAAGACTTTCTGCCATCAAAAAAAAAAAAGCTAGAAACAGCTATCAGAATATTAGTTGAGAAAAACTCTCTGCTCCAGCTTTTTCCACTATAGTGCTGAAAAACAGTAGTTCTAAATGGTATGAATCTCATCACCTACTCTAATGAAAGGCTGATTCTGAAACCTACTGATGTCATCTTCAACAGCTTGCTTGCTTCTGCTTTTTTATTGCTCTAAATGTCATGAAATCCTTTCTTTCCTGTCTGAAGCTAGCTGCAGCTGCCCATTTACATCTGCTGAAACCCCTCAGTTTCTACTATCCTGTCACACAACTCAAAAAATAAAATAAATTTAGTGTCACATTGAAAAAGCAATGGCTACATGTACCAATTACCTAGCCAGGCTATCATAGTGCACCTTATATGTCCCAAAGGCTTTAAAAGGTGTTCTACATATGACTAACAAACAGAATCTCCTACATACTAAATTAATGTGAATTCAAATGTTACCCTTGTAAAAAATCTTTCCTACTCCCCCCCCCACATTTCTTTTTTTTTCTTTCTGTTTTTTTTTATTTACTTTTTATTTCTTTTTTGCCATCTATTGTACCATTCCATGGT